>PNEQ01098343.1:0-22695 GCA_003012365.1 Medauroidea extradentata
CGTCTGGGACAACGTTCACGTCGGTACAAGTGAGGTTATGAAAATCCCGTAACGATTTGAGGGTTCTATTCTCTTCTTGAAGCTCGGAGACCAGCAGAGATTTCAAAAGAGAATTTTCTTCTTTAAGTTCAGTTACCTGGTTCGTGAGTGAGTCAATTTTATCGCTCAGGGAAGCAAACATCTTTTTGACATTATCACCAAGGGACGATAATGCTGAAAGGATCTCTTTGGAAGAACCATCTGTTAGAACCAATGAAATCGGTTCGCTGTTTCTTTTAGGCGAAAACATGGTGGTGTCTGTCGTATCCCGTTGTTCACAGTTGTTGCACAGGTAGGTGGCTTCAGTTGTTGTATCTTGAGGTTTAACACATGTTGCATGCACACGCACACCACAGCTGGCCTCACAATAAATACGTTTTTGCTTATCATACAACGGTTTACCGCATATTTCACATTTATCAGAACTCGGGGGCATATACCAAAGTTCTAGTTACGGTTTTTAAGCGATTAACTTAAGTGTAATCACTTAAATCAATGAAAAGAGAAGAGCCTACAAAAACGCATCTGCACCCCACAAACACGACCCGATAATAATAATAATAATAATAATAATAATAATAATAATAATAATAATAATAATAATAGGGTATATGACATCAAATAAAATGCGGACAGGTACTCAACACTGGTTTTTAGCAAGTAGCCTAATAAATTAAACATTTTCTACGGACAACACTTGAACTAACGAATTTCAATTGCTAGGCTGTACTACATAAGCACGTAAACATTATAATATTAACAGTATTTATTCAGTCGGTGTTTGCAGTTTAGCATAGGGAAGATGTACTCATGATAAAAAAACTTCCTAATTACGCGTACTTAACGTTGAAAATCGTAATAATCACTAGTAATTTATCATACCTAACTAGGTGCCATACAATTTCGAGCACAGCAGTCTCGTTTTATATCAGTAACGGCCATAAGGTGTGCATTTTTCTCCTGTTACGTAAGTTCAACGAACGCAGCTTATTAAAATACAGACTGATGTGATATCTGGGTCTAATATTAAAAATGTAACGCACACACGAGTTCTGCAGTATTTGTGACCGAGTATTTTGGTGCCCTGCATTGTCTCCCTATACAACGTCGCAATAATCGAATATGGGGAGTATAAGTGTCTGAACATGGAGTGTTTTTATTTTTTGCCGGGATTCATTATGACTTAACAGCATTTTCTTTAATTCAGTTTCAAATTCACAATGGTGTTCAAACTTTGACCAGAAAATATCCTACTTATAAAACAAAAATGTACTTTGCTAAAAAATTCTACTGCTCGCTAAAATAAATCTTTTTCTGCTAAATGCTTTTAAATACCGTCAAACACAGTGGAAATTCCTCTAAGTTGACAACCATGTTACTGCTCCTGATGTTTATGGAATATCAGTATTTAATAATGGGATTTGTATTGAGTTAAACGGAAAAATTCCTACAAGAGGTCACCTTGACTCAACTTCATGTACCCATCCTGCATCCAGATGCTAAAAAAGGTATGTTCATTCTTCATTTTACACTGTGTTGACGTATTACTTCGGAAAGTTCAATCATTAGTTTTAAATAATTTATTGACTTATATTGTTGTTCATCATAGCTTATTGTTGTTAATTTAGTGACTTTGCGTACATAAGATGGTCGTCTGCTCAGGCCGCGAGCAGTGTGCAGAGCTTCGATCGTTACCAGATTGTTTGAAAACCGCTCATCGCACTTGAGTGATGTATGTTTAGGAACATCATTTAAAGAACATTGCACGTGTGCATACCCATTTCAGGTTCACCACTACATATTAAAGCATGTTTTCTAACGGCCGAAAACGGCGAAAATGGGAGTTATCGCGGTCTTTTTTTAGGTTTGTAAATCTTTGCACAAAGTGTTTTAAAATGTATAGGCGCGTACAGTACACCTTCGTGGTTAATAATACGTCATAAAATATTAGGGTCACCACTCAGTCTCATACAGGCGCGTTGTCGGCGAGAATACTGCACGCCGGTTCAGTAACTTGAGCCTTAGAGGCTAGGAGAAGGCGTGATGCACACGCTGTCTCATCCTTACCGCGTCCGTACTTCCAGGCCTCGAATGCGCAAAATACATCCACCCAGACGGCCACCTTAACATATGACGTGCGCAATGCTCAGTAAGTTCGTAACATTGCAAAGGGCTTCCAGAATGAAATAAAAAGTAGATAATAAGTCAATAAAATTTAAATAACTAGGTACGCGCAACTACAGAGCAGTGCGAACGGTGGTTGGCCGGTTGTTGGCCCGGGCGAGCTGTTCTCGCGGGACCCGCGCCGTGCCCCCAGGAGTGGGCGGAGGCTGCGAAATGCCAGAGGTACGGATATAGCTCCCTCTGGCGGCAGTCCGCTTGCCAAACAATCAGTCCACGTCACTGAGACCTCCCGCTCCCGGGCGTAGTGGAGAAACAAACATGTACCACACACCACTCTCCTTCTAGCTCTAGCTAGCTTGCTCGCATGAATGGGGCCCTCTTCTCTTGACGAACATCTGCACGCATCACCCCTCCCTGTCATCCTCGTGTATACACACACCTACAACCTGCTCGTACACATGCTCGCCTCTTTCATATCTGCTCCGGAAACCCTTTTCTAGATGCAATTCATAATTCTGTTGACTAACAATTGTAATTTTCAGTTAACCTTCATAACATTACAAATTCATACTCTAAGTAGACACAAAACAGTCCTTAATTTATGTAAATCACTGTTTTCTTACCTATTTCAAGTGTCCTTGAACCATCTGCGGCCAGCCTAAGAGGCTCAAGCCATGTCCGAAGCACATGTAACGTCTATTTTTAGACCCCTGAAATGCGGCGATTCCCCGACTGATGGGTCGAGTATCAACTATCAATACCCCGGACCGGCAGATTTGGAGAGAGTTCGCTATTGGTATTGCTAGAAGAAGACGCTAAGCTTGTGGAGAGAGACGGGTGAAGACATCTTGGTGACGTCAGAGTCTAATGTGTGGTTGCAGGCACATACCTTCGGAGCAGTATTGGGCGAAACGAGAGGAGTGCTGCTACCGGTCGACGGACAAAAGGAGGTGCGCAACGGGAGTCGAACCGAAGACCTTAAGAGTGGAAACAGTGGTGCACTCGAGGTGTTGCGCAGCGCATGGTGTGCCATCACCACTTCGGACAGTTAAGGTTGGACATTGTCACTGCGTTTGTGTATATAATAAGAGTGCTGTGAAAGTCGTTGTTTATTTCTGTTTTGTGTATTTTTGTAAGCTTTGTGAGCTAGTAAATTAAGATCTTAATTAAACTCTTTTATTTATAATTATAAGACCTCTGTCGTAAAGAGCTCAGAGAATTGCACACATATAATTTTGCAAAATTTGTAAAAGTATATTTCCAGAAATCTATTGCTACTTACAGTAATAATCTAACCTGCTCGTCCGTTTCACACAAGTAAGTGCTCCATTCAAATGATTTAAAGTTACATAGCTAATACATCTTTTCAATACGAATGCCAGTTAAAAAATATGCGACATAATTGCACAGTTGTCAATGTTGCATGGAAATTAAATATTTATAACTGCTGTGCACACTAGTTTTTTGGAAGTGGAAAAAACAGTCAACGTAATAAACATTCATATTGGAACACCGGAGTAGCGCACATAGATATGAAAACTCAGAGCAAAGAAGAATCATTTTGAATTATAGCTATTTGACCGCAGCAGCCCAATGAATATAACGATGGTGAGGTATCACACATGTGATATTCATTAGATTCTTGAGGCCGCTGGAACAAAATGGTTGTCTTTAGTAAAATATTCACTTTAACATATTTCTCGGTTTTAGATGCTCTGTGCAAATCTGGTGTTTAAATGTGGAGTTTTGTTTTACACTGCGTGTACCAATACACACCGTGTTCTCTCCCCCTCCTTATCCGCAGCATCACGGTGGTCCAGCACAGCCAATTTATCAATAAGCAACATATGAGGTAGAGGGGGGTTCACAATAAGGGGGGGGGGCAGGTGCTACCCTCCTCGATTTCAAAATAATAACAGTAATCTTACTTTCAAAACGAAAATTTTGCACGTTGCATTAAGTTGATGTAGACAGGTAATGTGACCCCTAGAATGTTGAGTGTATCTTCCCCGCGCCACCCCAAATTAGGACAATGGGCACATGGGGGATAGTTTCGTAAAAAAGAAAAAAATGTATTTCCCTCTAAATGGAACGCATTTCAAGTGCGTGGTAGGAGGTATCCTTCAAGATATTATCTTAACAGTACTCTGAAGATGGAAACCTGTACCCAGCTAACAACAAACAAACGATTTGTTTCGGATCATACGGTTAAAACATGACGACTTTATAGCCGCACTGAATAAAGTTCTGTAAGACATACAAGACACGTTTCAGTGCTAATGTCATTAAATATCCGTCCTCGTAAATTCTTCTAAGCCTTCTCCAAGTCGGGGGTTTATAAAGCCCACCTCACACGATGTCTAATTTCTATGCTATATTGTTATACCCTTGGGTAGGAAAGTTGATACGACAGATTCGTAGCAGTGGCAATAGCAGAAATAGGTATGTCGTTACTAGCTCATAGTCACACGATGAGTGGTAACAGAAACTTAACCTCTAGTTTAATGAGAATGGACTCGGTTTTAGTGAAAAATAATGAGAAACGCAAGCTGAAATCGTGAACTAGACCTTGGCTGCAGAAACAAAATAAATTATGTGATTGTGGTATTCTAGCAATGCTTAGAAATTAATAAAGGTTTGTTATTCGCGTTATTTTGCCATGTCGACGCCATTTTGAATAGAATCAGTCTGAAATTATATGGTTATGTGACCAACTCAAAGAGGCTGCAAATGGCCATAAGAGTGTATGGGTAGAAAGCAAGCAGAAATGCTAACAGAAAAATAGAGCATGCTCTATTATGTTTCTGGGCACGATTTTAGGTATGTAATCTGTAATCCCCAGAGACAGACACCATGGGAGGGTGCTGGAACGTGGCTCACATGGAAGTAGAAAAGCTAACAGGAAATTGTGATAAGTGCTACGGAATTTGGAATCGTACGTGGCAGGCTTAAACAACCTTTGTATCATGCCCTTGGTCAACCATTGCAGTGGACACCCTCTAGAAGACCAAAACACCTGTCTCTTGCAAGCGACGTGTACAAAGAATAGATACTCACTTGGTAAGTTCACTTGCAGATTTCAGGTGCCTCAGATACCGAAACACTCCAGAGTCTTGACTATTAAAAATTACTGACATTGTCCTTAGATACTGCTAAGTGGCTTGTCAAGAAATAATCCCTGAGCCAGCAGCTTGCACCCAGATGTTTCAGCGTGGGTTCTGTGGCGAAGCAGGCTTTTCTTGGACTTCCCTCCCTCTCACCCTCCGGGGCCTTGTCATTCTCTCCCACACCACACCAGCTTGCCGTACTACGTGGGCGAGTTTGTTTGCTCAACAGATTTGACCTTCAACATAGAACACGCAGTTGCTCATCTGTCTTGTAACCAAGTAACTAGTGAAGTGAAGAGATTTTGTCTGCAGCGCGGCGTGCAGATATTTGCCCGTTACCAGATTGCTCTTCGCACACAATTAATGGGCCTCTCTACCCGCGCCCCAAACGCGTTGCAGCGTGTTACGACTATTCTTTTTTTGACGAAACTATTTAACGCGCATTACATTTGTAAATCTACAAAAACAACACAAACTATATCAACTTGCTTGTACCTACCTTATCATTCCTTTGTGTTTCTTTTATGTGTACTAATAATAATACTTTCACGTATACTACTATAACTTAAATAATGTTTTGACAATTGTTTTGTACGTGTCTGACCAATCTTACTATGTATTTTCTGATGTATTCAACCGGCCATCGATATTCCTGAGCAGGTGCATGCAGAAAGAGCTCTGCTCCATGGGATCAAACTTGCTTGGGTATCTGTGATAATTGTGTGTAATATGTTTTGTCAATAAATCAAATCAAATCAAATCAAATCAAAATAGTTTTAAAAATCCGGCACGTTTATTGGAAACATCGTTTTTGAGCCCCTCAAAACGGCCAGAAATGGCTTTTCCAGACTGTCGTATCTGGAAAAATAACAACCGGATTCGAAAAACAAAACTATATAAACAAGCGTTAGACTTTGAACTACACTGCCCACAGATAAAATAATGTGGCCACCGTAGGAAAAAGGATAATAGCGAAACACTGCACGCCAGCTGAGTGGCTTACGCGGAGAGGCGATAATG
The DNA here is from genome assembly GCA_003012365.1 of Medauroidea extradentata. Taxonomy (NCBI): domain Eukaryota; kingdom Metazoa; phylum Arthropoda; class Insecta; order Phasmatodea; family Phasmatidae; genus Medauroidea; species Medauroidea extradentata. Next base: position 6,291 of record PNEQ01098343.1, read on the forward strand.
CATTGCATACATCGGTCAACGGCACTCCTACCGCTCCTGCCTCACACATACAAACGCAGTCTATCTAGGGAGACCCTTAAGAACATTACTCATGTGTACACCCATTTCAGATTCATCACTAACCACTTACGCATGTTTTCTAGCAGCCGAAAATGGGAGTTGTTGCGGTCTTTTTAAGTATGGAAATTTTGTCGCAGAATCTTTTAAAAGGTATAGACGTGTACAATACAACTTTTTCTTTAATATTACGTAATCAAATTATATGGTCTCATAAAAGAGAGTTGTCGGCGAGCAGACTGCATGTTAGTTCAGTGATGCCCCTATAGAGGCTAGGGAGAAACGTGTTGTGCTTGCTGTCTCGTCCTTAACACTTCCTCACTTCTAGGCTTCGAACGCGCTACCTACGTTAATACAGGCGGACACCTGAATGTCTTGGTATTTAGCGCTGGCCTAGTAACAACTCACTCAATAAGGAGGAAATATTGCATGCAAAATTGTGTAAGTTGGTATTCTTATAATCTTTACCTCCACGATGCAAGTTCCCTTGTTCTGCATGTTTCCTGCGTGTCTAGGTGTTTGGGCCTCAGTCCTAAGACACATCTAGGTGTCTTCTACCCCTGAGCCTCAGACTCTTTAGTAGTTAGGGTAGTTAGACTGAACGCATTTATTTATGTGTTTCGCAATTGTAATCAAATCTGTCTTGGGTCTAAAGCTTAGCTGATGAGAAATATAACTGCGTACCTTGTCACTTAAAAAGTTTAGTTTTCTTAATTTACGGAGTTAACATATATTTGAAATTTCCGGAATGTTTGTTTGATCATTGCATATTGCATATTTCTACACGGTGTGGGTTTGGCTTAAAAGCGAAGTGTATACACACGCGCAGGGTGGACACAACAGAGGAGCTTCTCGCTCGTATTTGCCATGCTTGTGCTCAAGTAAGGCAATGCACTAATGAGCTCAGATCAGCAATACAGCAGCTGTCTTATCAGAGCAGCAAAATGTATTGAAGTTGGTGGTGGAGTGTTTGAACATGTTTTGTGAGGAAATGTACACAATTAAACAAAACATACGATAACAGTACCGTGATTTACCGTCAGCTGCACATTTCCCGTTCCTTGTTGTTTTCATTAGGTTTCTCTGAAACGGTTAAGAAATGGGCATATGTTTATTAGAATGATTTTGTTCAGAATCACCAGAACTATCACACCTCAAAGCGTGTACCTTTCCTACCGACTAATCCTGTATTATTCGCAAATGTCTTAAGACAATTACCGTCGCTTACATCTGCAATAATTTATATTTAAACGAACTAAACCTCTATAGACGTTTGTCATGTGAAATTGTTGCCGTTTTGTCTACGGACAGTGTTTATTCGGGAGGAAACACAGAGAATAACAGTGCATTTATTTAGAGTCAATGTACAGAAACCTAAACAGAAGTTACTACGCAGGTATTTATAACAACCTACCATTTACGACAACTGTTATTGATCACTTTTGTATTAATGAGTGTATTGAAGATACTATATTTTCGGAGAAGTATAATCTCTGTATATAAAAGAGAACACTGACTGACGCATCAAACTGCAGCCCAGACCACTGGACGTATAGAATCGTGAAATTTATTGTGTTTATTTCCTCGGGTCGTTCGCGAGCATATTTTGAAATTTGACCTCTAATGAGGTGAAAAGGGATTGAATTCCGAACAAACGTCGACAGAGCTCGAACTTTACGGCCTATCATCATGATTTTTACTTCAATACGACACACATACAAATGCATATTAGCGAATTTAAGGATTATTTGAAATTCAACATTTAAGGGGGTGAAAAGATCTAACGTGTTTCCGATTATTCATCGATAGCTACAGAACCCTTATGGATAAAAAGTTGGTTTTCACTTAAAAATGATACCCAAAAAACAGTTTTACAGTATTTTTTTTTAATATGACCCCTAAGCAGTAAAATGGGGAAATTATGTTTTTTTTATGTATCATCTATATAGCTGGAACCCAATTGGCTGTCGCCGTGATTTTTACTTCAATTGGACAAGTATACACATGACTAAGACATAACTTAAATGCACGAGGTTCCGAAGTCAGAGTGAAAAGTGATGGAAAAAAAGTGTTTTCAGTTAATCGTCCATATATATTGAACCCAGCGGGCTATTCTCGTAATTTTTCACATCCAAGAGACACCGGTAAAGTAGTCGAAAATGTGATTCAAGGGTTTTTCGAAATACAATTTCTTAGGAGGTGATAAGATCTGGAATGTATTTAACATAAATCCTCGATATATATCGAACTCGTCGAGATCTTCAGTTATTTTTTCCTTAAGGATGATTATTAAGTAAATGGCCGCAAAAAAGGTTTTAAGAATTTTCAAAATTCGACCTCTCAGTACTGTACAGGGCTGGTGTGTTTTTTTTAATGAGTGATCGATTTTGCTTTCACTGACGTAGTGATTTTCATTTCTCGTGGATACACAAATATTTAAGATGTAAAATTAAGATTTTTTCGAAATTCTATACCTAAAGGGGTGAAAATGCATATTTTTTTTTTCTAAAAGCCAATGATATTTACCTAATCAGTAGAAATATTGAGGTGCTGTTCGCGTCATAGTGATGCTTACGTAAGTAACGAGTCAGTGCTCGCGCAGGCTGAAGAGTCGCGCCATCCCCCTTCTCCCCTGCTCACCACCTACAGCCCCAGGAATGTTCTACTTACCTCACCCAGCCCTATCGTCGAGTTAGGAGAATATTCTGGGCATCGTCGCAGGTGCCTATTAATACCGGCTCACTGTGAGTCACAGGAGAGTCTTGGTGGCGATTAGCCAGTGAGTGTGAGCGATGGGTGAACGAGGCAAGACCAGCAAATTAAGACGATGGTAATTTTCTTGGAGAGGTGTAAGTGTGAGAGTAGACGAAAAGGTGCCTAGTGCCAGTCAAATCTTCCCTATTAATTATAAATTCTAAAACCGTGCATGCATTAGCAACAAACAAATTTCCCGAGTTAGCTTTTAAGTAACCGGAACCATTAAATTTAATTAGTTTTTTAAATCGGTGAAATTCTGAAAACATATTATGCCTGGTGGGCGGCAGCAAACGAAAACATCTGTCCAATTTCGTCTTATACGCATTAGCCAATAAATACGTGTTTTCAAAGTTTACGGTGGCATTTGAAAATACTGCATTTTTAAAGCTCAATAACTTGAAAATTAAAATACACACGGAATCATTACTTAACCTGGCTGGATTTAGTGTAAAAATAAGTATGAAGAATCACGTAAATATTAAATTGTTTTTCTAGGTACTATCCCTCTGCTCACTGCACTTACACAACACCTGGGTCGCCAGCAGGGCTGCCCCTAAGCGAACGCCGCCGACGCAACCCGCTAAGCAGCTCGCCCAATAGAACCAGGTGTTCCAGCCATCCCTTGTATCATTGCTTGTATTGTGGCTGGCGCGCTTTTTTGTCCGTTGATATTTCGTTGACGACCGCGCCAAGAGGTCGGAGCCTGTGAACCTTCCACTGATCCTCAGCCTTGCTTTAACCCGGAATAATCGCACGCGCTGCCGGAAACCTTCGCCGCCGTCTGCACCACGCCAAGTAGACACACAACAGGAGTCCTGGGCCGCCCTCGCGTCTGCATTGGGATTGGTAACAGTCTCACTCGTAGGGGCACCTTTTGAACGGCATATGTTGAGGCTGTTTTTTGGAAATAAAAACAGTTTCAGTAAACCCTGTGTTGGTCCTATAACCCTAGCTCCCTAACCACACCCCTGGGGTCGCGGTGGCCGAATGGTCTGACCATTCGCCTCCCACCAAGGCGATCCGGGTTTGATTCCTGGATTTTCGTAAGTGGGAATCGGGGATCTCCAGCCCCCCTTCCCTTTTTTTTTTTCATTCCGGTGCTGCTCCATACTCATCTCACATAACCCTTCACCAGCACTAAAGACCTCGATGTTAAGTGCTGTCCAAAAAATCCCTTACTCACTCATCAATACCCTTCCGACCCCTCCCCACACAAACCCATTCCGGGATCCTTATCGACTCCTCTGGCCGCGGAGTACGTCGAGAGGATGGTACTTAGTTGCCCTTCAGGCATTTTCTCCACCGGTAACAGGTCTCACCTGGACCAAGTAAGGAATCGCCGGGGCTGAGCTCTACGGGGGTTAAGCGGTACCTGTAGCTAGTTCAGTACATTCTAAGGCCGAGTGTGAGTTGAGCTGCCGTCATCCACTAGCGCGTCCAGCCGCACAGCTCGTTATACGACCATCACAGATGCCTGGGACTGCTTGGCAGGCGTTTGCATCGCGCCTGGGTGCCTTGCATTGGCCCCCTGGAAAGCAGAAGCCACCCACTGGTAGCCTTAATCTTTCCTTACCCTTTATAACATCACGGATTAAGAAACTGATTCATCGTCTGACCTTTTCTCCAACACCCAAATACCTGATGCTCCGGCATAGGGTCGGAAGGCGACACAGGCAGAGGATCGCCTCGACCATCAGAAGGCAGTCGGACGAGGTGAGGTCCGCTGTGAGGGTCAAACAGTGAATTCCCGCACCTGCCGTGCCACATTGTGGAATACATCTCCAGGAGGTAGTACCAGCATCCCAAGGGAGAAACTATTTCTCTTTAACTCACACAACTTCCGTCCGTCACCAAAGACCCCGTTCATGAGTCCCTTGTACCCTGCTCCCAGGGGCAAAGCGAAGATGCCATCTGGTAGATACCCAGACCTACCTACCACCCCACTGGCGTCAGTTTCTTGTGAAAGGTTCTCCTCTAGTCAAGATTGGGAACTTAGTATTGAGCTTACACAGTAGCGGCCGGTGAAGTCAGATAATGGGTGTTCACACATTGTCTCGAAAAATTATTCAAGAAAGAAAATTTTTAATTTAAAACAGTTACAAATTGTTCCTACGCGCTAAATTTCATGTTGTTTTACTAAACTTTTCATGATACAAAACATGGGTTAAAATTTCATTACTAGCATTGAAAGTTGTTTCATTTCCCTTTATTTTATTTCCAGGCAAATTTCAATATGACTCTTTAAGAAACATAAAGTACATATAATTTTCTACCTAGTTAAAATTTAATTGTAAAGTTATCATTTTCGGCAATTAAATGTTAACTAATATTTTCTTTATTCGTAATACATTTACTACCTGCATTCTGTATTAGTGACATTAGTTTTACATTCAAAACCACAGCATCTCCTCGCTAGTTTGCTCAAGGCACGTGTCACATTTTTGCTCAGAATGTACGTTCAGTGGTTTGGTCTGGTATTAGATTAAGCATAACTGCTGGCATCTAGCGAGGTGTTTTATAGTTGCGGGGATGTAACACTTGCTGCGCCAGTAGGTGCTGCCACCAAGAGACGAAAGAAGTAACCGTTTCCGCGATCAACAGGCATGAGCACAGTCTGACCTGTGTTCCTCATCAATGTTAAAACTCCCATAAGAGGCGGCGTCATTTGTCGTGCGCATGCGTAGAAAGGCCAAGAGAAGAGCACAGCTCCATTGTGCACGGTACAGTGTTTCAACATCGCAGCTTCACAGGATAAAAACTCCGTGCATTTGTGATTGGTTAGACGAACATTTCAAACTGTACTGTCGCTACAAATCACACAAGAATGTTTTAAATATTTTACAAAAATGCTTCACAGAAAACTGGGCGTGCACGTACACCTGTGCACTTATATGCCGGCCGCTACTGAGCTTACATCCACTGCTTTTTCCGAAGTTACAAGAAATATTTAGCATTTGCGAAAATTAAGGAATGGAGTTAAGCTCTAGCAGAGTTATATTCTAAGAATAATTACACAGCAATAAATACAACGGAACTAATTTAATGCACACGAAACTGTTACACACAGTTGAAGAAAATCTGGCACCACATGTTTGTATATCATTCACGAAGTGGAGTAGTGTTTTCGGGCAGTTATAGTGATCCATGTGAACTATAGGGCACGATGACGACATCAGAGCTGTTTATGTGGGCACGGTGGCGTTAATCATCTGAAGCTAATCCATGGACATGGTCCTCGCCGTCAACCACTGGCAAGCCAGCACACGATCCAGGCTCGGCCTACGTGTTACATCGGGCTCCAGGATGTCTGCGACCAGCTGGCGAGCTTCCTCCGACACCAAGTCTAGTACCTTGGTGCGCCACTTCCATCGCTTCTCTTGCTGCGCCCGCAACATCTGCCGCAGGTTCGAGTCGTCGAACGGCATGGACGCGTTCAGCATGATGAACAGCACGACACCGCTCGACCACACGTCCGCCAGGAAGGCGTTGTAGGGCGCGCCGGCGACCAGCTCGGGGGCCGCGTATGCCGCCGAGCCGCAGAAAGTGCGGCTGAGCGCGCGGCGGCCGCAGCAGAGGCGCGCGAAACCCAGGTCGGCGATTTTGACGTTGCCGCGCGCCGACAGCAGAATGTTCTCGCACTTGAGGTCGCGGTGCGCGACGTGCAGACTGTGCAGGTACCGCAGTCCGATGAGCATCTGCCGGAACCACTTCCTGGCCTCTGGCTCGACGACGGGACCTTGCCGCTTCACGTGCTCCAGCAGGTCGCCGCCGGCTGCGTACGTCGTGAAGATGAACACCTTGGAGCCGCGCTGCAAGATGCTATGCACCTGGATCACGTGCGGATGACGCAGTTTCTTCAGTATCTGTAGCTCACGCGGCAGGAACTTGTTGAGGAAGTCGCCCGGCGTCTGCTGCTTGTCGATCATCTTGCACGCTAGCGTCGTCTTCTTCGAGCCACCGAAATACTCTGCCTTGTACACGGTCGAGTACGAGCCGCTGCCTATCTTATCGCCGATGTGGTAGCCTCTCTCTCGCATCGTCTCCAAATCTGAGGGTCTGATGTCTTGGCATGACATTCTGAGGGCTACCTATGTCGTTTCAGATAACTCTCATACCTTGAGCTCACTATGAATGATAATGTTTCTAATGGGAGACGTAAGTACAAATTTAGGTTGGCAATAATTAAGGAAATACCCCAAATTTTGGGAATGTTATCAAACAGAGTTTTATTAAATTTACATACTACTTCAGGGAGGATCGCTAGGTGACGACGCTTGCTAAAGACAATACACAAAGCAACAATGAATATCAACTATGGGAGACTGTTTCTATTACTTACTGTTGTAAAAAACTGTGTTGTGATTTCCATTCTTTTCACATTAAAACCTAGCTTTAAGTAAATGGTAATTTTTGTCGTTACTGTAGAAGCCTCACCTACTTTATCTGAGGCATGCTTCACTGTTGTTCCATTTTCATTACTTTGGCACCCAGCTAGTGCTTAATGTGGAATCATACCACACTTTTTATGCAATTAGGGTAGATAAATAGTAGGCATTATTATTTCACTGACCACTAGGTTGAGACGAACAATTAAGTCTGAAAGGCAGAAAAATACGAATAAATCGACCACGACCGTTATTAGGAACCATTCCAGCATATGCCTGGGGTGATTTAGGAAATCCATATGAAACTGAAATAAGAAGAACAAGATAATGAATTAAAGATGGGTCCTCTTGAGAGAGAGAGGCCAAGTGTTTTACTACTGCGCCACATTGCTTGGTCTCACCAAAGATGGGAATTAAAGAATTATGACAACAAATGTAACCGCAGTGGCCAAATGGTCAGACATTTGCCTTCAACCAAGGCGATCTGGAACCGATTCCGGTGGGGTCGGTCCCCGGATTTCGCATATGGGAAATGTGCCGTATTATTCCATTGGTCAACGAGTTTTCTCGAGGATGTCCCATTTCTCTCACCTTTTTATTCCAGCACCACTCCATACTCAAATCATTTCACCTCTGACTGCTAGCTTAGTGCTTTGCAATTGAAGACGAAGCGGTCCTAGACGAGCATGGCATTCTGACCCGTATCGCTCACTTGTCTCCGCGTCTACAATGCAGGAAGTTTCTCTCGGTACATAGTTCTCGTAAAAGGCGAATGTGATTGTTAACTAGCTGTGACATAACTTACATGCTTACCACGTTACTGATTCTTCGTCAAGAGTTCAACTCTTGTTGAGCGCTGGTCAAAATCTCACACATGACTAATTACATATGGATTGATTAGAAATGGCATATTTCTCATTAGTAATGCTGTGTGCTGAAAAAATCCATTAAGTGTATTGTGGGCATCCTAAGTTGTATGGTGGCACTAGTTTGAGTGGAGGAGTGGGGGCTTGCAGGGGAAGAGGGGAAACAACTACGTACACTACAGTATAGCACAACAGGTGGTTCTGGGAAAACATCCTGAACAACTGGAAGTAAAGTTGTATATTTGTAGCCTAACGTAGACTTAATTTCACAAGGCTTCAAAACTTAATATTGCATGAAGGGTTTTTTACCTTTATGTTTAACACATCCAAAATTGCCCATGTGGACAGCATTTAGACAGATACATTTTGATCTGAATGATTTTAATGTGTTTGTAATTTTCTTTTGCAGTTTTAAGACTCAGAGAAAAAACATGCATTTAATATCACCCATTTGACTTTCAGTCAACATTCAGTAATTCTAAACGTAGATTTCGTACTACCTAATTACAGTCCTACAGTGAATATGAATGTGCCATGCAGATGCAAGTGCTGATCCAAAATGTAAGCCTGGTTCTTTTTGGTGATTCAATAAATTTGTCAACTTTCTAAAACCAATTTAAATTTTATCATACAACTAGTGGATTTATTACTCAAATTTTTAAAATATACATTCAAGAAAAGATACAGTAACTTCATGTTAAAAATATTTGTATTAATGGTGACAGTGATAAACTAAACAATTTTGTACAGTTACTATTTCACCTACTTGTAAAAAAATACATTCTGCAGTTCTACATTACACAGTGGGCAATAACACTTATCATAAAAAGTAGACAGTTGTCTTAACTTTTTTCTTGGACAAAAACACTAAGAATGATGGTCTTGCTTGTCCCCGAGTTGATCTGTTGCCTGCATGTATGCACCAAAGTGCAGAAAATGTTTTAAAATTTCGTTATTGATTCCCACACCCTCCAACTATTTCATTGTGCAGCAAATCATGAAAGTGTTTCTGTTGTTCACCTAGTTGGTGGTCAGTTCAAGTTCTACCAAAGCTACTGAACTCTGGTTTATATTATTGGCATATTTCTCATGCTTGGAAATAGCAAAGGGTCAACATATTTAAGTTTATAAAAACAATTGTTACACAATCACTGTTTAGAAAAAGGGCATACACGCCTCACACACAAAACAGCTTATTCATTTATTTAGAACCCAGTAACCAACGAATATTCTAATTCTTTTATGCATTACACAACCAAGAGACCGCAGCGGCTGAGTGGTCAGACCCTTCGCCTTCCACCAAGGCAATTGGGTTTGACTCCTGGCGAGGTCAGTCCCTGTATTTTCGCATGTGGGAATTGTACCAGACTGTGCTGCTGGTCGGTGGATTTTCTTACAGATCTTTCATTTTCCCTGCCCTTCTATTCCAGCACTGCTCCATACTCACCTCATGTCACCCCTCACCTGTGCTGAAGACCTCAATGTTGAGCACTGACCAAAATTTCTCAGAAATTAAATAACCAAACATACTCTCTATTATTCTCCTTATGAATTTTTAATTGTGAGTTAAGGCCTTCTGTTCTTAACAATACCACTTTCTTATTGAATGCTTCTTCTGGGAAATAAAATTGTTAACAGACTCTCGATAATGCAAACTACAGAGGACTTTTCTACAAGTTGACCCATATCCATTTTAACATCTGTACAACATTAAATCACTCCTGACTCTAAATAAATGTAACTATAGAGACGGGAACAATTTGTGGGTTTACTGACCTGTAAACTAACCTTCCAAAATATGTTTTTACTGACAAAGACAACAGTAACACAATGCATTTAGTACCTACATTATTATTTGCTAAGTATCTTTGATGAGGTGTCAAACAGAGGCAAGTCTAGGGTATGGCAGGTAGGGCTTAAGCCATGGGCGCCATCTCAGAAGGGGCACCGTTTGCACTAATGATTTTTTCATATTTTTAATTCTTATCAAATATTAAAAAAAATTGATTCACAGAGACCTTAAAGAGATACATTAATGTAACCTATTGCATTTGTGTTTGTTGGATTACTGATACAGCAAGGGACTGAACAGACCAGCGCAGCACAGCACAGCGGGAAAGGGAAGCAACATTGCTTCCCGTTCCCGCTGCGCTACGCTGGTCTGTTCAGTTTATCTAATGTTTGTTCGCCATTGCCGGACAGACCCAACATTCAACTGTTGTTCTTGTTCAGTGAATCTAAACTGCAGTGTTGTCTAATATTGTGACCAGTGAGTTTTGTTTCGTTGTCGTCAAACAGAAACATGTATGTCATTGAGATCCTAGGGTGGGTTGTTTGTGCACTTGTCCTACTATAATAACACAAACGTACGAATATTTGTTTCGTATTCATAATAACTTTGTTTTGCAAGAAAGCAACAAGAAGGTAAGATTTTAAAATATATCCAATGTAAAATTGATGTAGTTGATTCCGTTGTTGGTCACGTAAACATAAATTGATGAATGATGACCATTGTTTAAAAAGTTGTAAATTTTTAAGTTTTAATGCTATGGAATCTGAATCTCTTTGAAGTATTCTTTTCTTGTTATGATCAGCTGATCAGCATTCATTTTGATATTCATAATTGAGCAGTGTTACGCATCAAGAGACCATTTGCCAATTAAAATTGTCATTATATGCAAATACTGCAGAAAATACAGTTCTTCAGTAAGCTTGAAAACCTGCACATTGTTGTGCGTAAAATGGATAAAACAACAATAATTAAGAAATACTAACAAATAATTAACTGTAATTAAATTTAATGCTTTTTAGAAACTGACACTTGGTCTCTTGATTCAAAACAGCGTCCAATTGACAAAGAACTTGTGTTTTTGAAAGCCGTGAAAGCATTTAATCTCAAATCCATTGGAGCGTGGAAGAAATAATTTATTATTATAAATTGTCTCCCCGTCTGCAGCTGGTTGCCGTCGCTTCAGTAGTGTAGTCGGTTATGTGCCGGTTTCGGGTGAATAGGGTGCGAGAAGTCTTAACGAATCTTGGCTTGTGCATTTGTTATCCCTTCACCTAGTTCGTTTCTGCAGTGAAAATCTAACAATGCAAGAAAATGATTTTAAAAAAGAACCTTTCCTGGTTCAAATGTCTCAATTTACGATAAATCCAGTGAAAAAAGTTATAAACCTTAAGTACTGTGAAATAGAATAATTAAATTCTACCACTCTCCAATAGTGTTAATATTTATGATACGATCAAGCATTAAGGGTGTTCTAGTGGGTAAAATGCATTATTTTTTTATTTGTTTGAAATTATGCTAGTGTTGTAGACAACACTTGTGATAGTAATTTTCTCGCACAAATTATTTTTAGCGTACATGGTTTTCCTGTGATGACATGCTACAGTCGAAATTTTCATTTTATGTGAGCATGATTTAGTCAAAAGCTTATTCAGCTATTAAAATGGAATAATTCACAGTAAATCTACAGGAACTGTTGTACATGCTAAAGCAAATTAAAACTCAGAACAATACATTTTTGTATTTTTAAGAAATTGCTAAAATTTCAAGGAACATTTCTAAAATTGAGTAATTTTTTCAGGTTAAAAAATATAATTGTTGGACGCTGTGAATTATTTCATTTCAGTACGTTAGTTGTTTTTTTGCCAAAACCATGCTCATGCAAAATGCAAATATTGGCCTTGTCGTCATTATAGGAGAACTATGAGAGTTAAAAAATTATCAAACTAGGAAGTATAAGGTAGGAGGGAAAAAAAGGGAGGGGGACGCTATTTTAGCACTTGCCATAGGCGACAGTGTAGCTAGATACGCCACTGGTGTCAAAAAAGTCAAGTCCCCATTGCGAAAGCATTATTTGCTAAGCATCTTTCATGAGGTGTCAAATAAGTCAAGTCCCAATTGCGAAAGCGACTCAAACTTACAGTTGTTTGAAGTCTAGCTTGTGCCCAAATGAAAACACAAATTCTTCAGGCCCCTAAACCTGCACCCCATTTTCCAAAGGAAAAATAGGCGTAATGAAATTACCTTCCTATCCGTCTGTACCCCCCTAAAAACTTGTGAACCAAATTTCATCAAATTTGGTACACATATAGCATTAAGCCTCTTGACTTTCTTGTTGTTTGTTCATATTGAGTGCAAATTTTTGAAAGACAGCCACCTTGAAAATTTTGCTGCTCTGTTGTCTCTCTAAAACAATGTAGAAATGTAATAAAGTACGTACTTTGATAGTACATCATCTAAGAACTGTATGTTGTTTTAGATATGCTATTCTTGGAAAATGCCAAAATATTAAAAAAAATCCAGATTTTAAAAATATCTTTGGGAAAGTAGAGTAAGGCCTGATACCAGTGCATTAATAAAAAAAAAAAAAAAATATATATATATATATATATAATATAAAAGTCAAAACCCTCAACATTAAAATGCTACACATATTAAAATCCAAAATTTGATTAAAATATTACAAAATTAAATTAAAATATCAAAGAAATTTGACTAAATTGCTCTGAAACATTCTTGCAAACAGGAAAAAATTACATGAAAATAAGGTTGAAATTTAACGAAATTTAGCTCAACATTTATTGTGCCACTGATTCTAGAGTAAAAATTAACAATTTTGCAAGAATGTGTGTTTCATCAATGAATTAGAAAATTCTTTCTTGAAATTTTGAGGGAAAAATGTTGACTTTTAAGTACTGTGTTTGGTATAGGCGGTTGGGAATAAAGTGAGCACTCAAAAAAGCCCTGCTATAGTTCTATTTCCACTCAATTCGTATCTATCTGCTCGTAATGGCTAACGTCACGTCACCTAACGTTTGCACGTGCAAGATAAATTGTGAAGTCTGTAGGAATGTATACAGTTTCCATCCTCACTTTTGGAGCGGGGAATTCGGGGGTCCTTCCCCAGGAAAATTTTTATTTTCAAGTGCTAAATGGTGTTATTTAAGGCCATTTTTGGTAGTTTTGCAGAGGTTTTGAAAATATTATTTAATAAGAAAAATAATGACAACATGAAAGAATTTCTACCTGATTTTTTTACATTTATATTATCATAATTTAAACCTAAATTTTTTCTTAGCAAAAAATGTCACAGGTTTTGGATTTGTACACCGAAAGAATACCAAACCTTGTGATAATGTCAAAATCAAGCAAAATACTTTTTACTGGTGAATGGTGCAATATTTTACAAAACACCTGCATTGAATTGTGCACTTTCTGAGCAGTGCACTGCACGAGTATGACTGCACATAGTGTAAATTTTTTTCAAAACATTTCGTTAAAAACTACTACAGTTCTTTGCACCAACATAAAAAAAAATTACTGAACATGGCCCTAAGCAGGTTTAGTAGCTGGTATAAATATTCTTAATCTAAAAAATAATTTCAAAATACCTTAATGTGTAAAAAAACTGCTTAGGCATGTGTGATTTTAAAAAATATGTATTTTACAAAGAAATTTTATAGTACACTTTTTTGTTATTACTATCGCCAATGGACCTACGCCTTGTTTTCAAATCAATCATCAATTAGCGTAATGCAGAAAAATTATTTGAAGGTTTTATCGTTATTTCCCGTCTTTTCTTCCATGTATTACAGTCTTACCGCACTGCACTGTATGGGAATCACACCATCACTTTTCACTTTCAATTTTTTGCTTGTCTGTACATTTACTGAAGTACAAATTGAAGTTGCCTACGTTTTTCCGTTAGTTCTTTCAAAATTTCATCCGTAGATACACTGCGGTGAATTGAAAGCATTGCCAGCCCATTCAATCACCCCCAAAATGTAATTAACTCCGTAAAAGTTACATATTAAAATTCTACTGCAGTGCATTAGAAATCTTATGTTGAACCAGAGAAAATAATGTAAACTGCATAATAATTAGAAGAATGTAAATGTAAGCCTCATATGACTGCCCTGCAATGTAAGGTTTAATTTTACTACTATTCGAAAATAAAAACATTCCTTGAACACAATTCATATTAAAAAAAAATCTTAACTGTCAGAGGATGAAATGTACAGAAAGGAAGAAGTATATAATAAGTTGATAATCAGATATGGTGATTTATCGCAAAAATTTTCCAGGCCAGCATTGTTTCCAAAATAACATATAGCTTACTTTTAATATTTTAGTTGGAAATGGGCATTTTGTCACGACATAATTGTTTGATGGCCAATCACAGACATGTTGCGTTGTAGTAGTAGCATTATCGCTCCACACACGAGGCCAATAGCGAAATAAAACCGTAAGCAGCACAGCATATTGCAATCCTACAAACAGCCAATTTCTCAGCAATAAATCACCTCCTCTCCATGGTGGCCACACAAACACAATTTTTAAATTCAAGAACATTTCCAGGATGTCAAGGACACAAAACCAAATTTTAAGGACAACTGTATATCCTATATAGAACACGGTCAAAAATGCTAGCTAGGAATACCCTAAATTTATGAAAAATCTTCCGTTAATAGAATATTTTTGCCTAATACATCACACATAAAAATACACTATTTAGACACCAAGTTACTTCCATGTAATATCTTTTCGTTTCCAATCACATAAAAATGTATTAATCATGTAGGGTGACGGTTCAATAATGGTAACACTCCAAATGTACAGTCAGTCATGTTGCTTTCCCTACACAATGTTTCAAGTTATGGTTCTTATGTTGCACCAGATGAGGAATCACATTTCACAATTTTTTATATATTAGGGTTTATTTAGATCTACATACACTTACAGTAAAATAGTTTTATTGCAGAGCTTATAATTCACAGTAAAAAAAAACACGCATGCAAACAATTGCACACACAAGCTCTCACACACATTATATTTCTCTCTCTCCTTTTTTCAAAGTGAAAATATCATTACTGCAACCATGACAGTTGCAGAAAGTTACTTGACAAGATACATTTTATTTGAAACCCAATACGCTGAAATAATGCCAGCTTTATAAACACAAAGTATCTCAAGGTTATTATTAGCATGTTGTAAACATTGGTTACGTTTCAGGTGCGTGTAACAAAAAATTATCAATCTTCATGTTTCAATAGAAGTCCATCTTGACATGTATCAAACTGACAGTTATTCAACTTTTAAACAAATCAAAAAACAAAACTCAAGGACAAGGATGGAAATTCAAGCATTTTTCCAGGATTTTTAGGGACATGTGAAAATCAAGGACAATTCAAGCTTTTCAAGAATTCAAGGACATGTGGCCACCATGTCTACACACAACCTTTATTCGATTGGCATGCTGCATGCAATACTTTCATCAACATTGAATAGTGGCATGAACTGTTAAAATGATTTTTAATTACTGTTAAAATTACATTAATAACGGAAATATAGTGAAAGTCCGTAACCAGGGCCCTGGTGTAAGAAGTTTTTGGCTAAAATGGTCCAGTACGAACGAAATAACACTGTAGTTTCACCCACCATTTCAACAATTACAAGCATAGAAGATTGCTTTACATAGAAATATCTTAATTATATTTATGTAACAACAAATGAACTATACCTCAGTCATTCACAAATCATTGCGGCTGAAAAATTTCCGGACAATGGAAGGCACCGTACAGGTTACAACTGCAGCAGACAAATTTATAAAACGCACCCAACTGCACTGTTACCATCAAGTCCTTCCCAACAACTGTGTGGAACGAGAAAGGGAGCATGCGGGATTTTAATCTCGTGGATACATAGCTGCGAAATCCGACAAACACAGATAATGTAGTGTGAAGTGTTGAGCCACTTCCCCATCTTGGTTTAATTTTTATAAAGTGTTTTTATTTTCTTATTTAAATTTATACGTAAATCTTTCATAACAGGCTATATGCATTTTCAGGGTGAGTTTGTCAGGTGTCCGGTGTGATGCAACAGAATTCAATAACCTAGTAATTGGGGACATGTTAATTTAAATTCATCTTTTCAAAATTTAAATATAAAATAATCAAGGAATTTTAAAATAGAGTCATTTGATTATTTTCCTGGCTTGTGTGGTTTCAAATTGATCACAGTAAAATTTTAATTATTTTTGATGATATAACTTTTTATTGTATTTTGACCAATTTTTGAGTTTTGGCAATTTTAGCTTATTATTAAATTTTCCCTGGTGAAGTGAGTAACTTTTGGTGTTGCAAGCTTCTCCAGGCTGTAGGATTTCTGGCGCCGACGTTGTGGTTGATCACTTGCTTCATGGAATTCTCTCCATGACGTAGGTTATTGACGCACGTAGGTCAGCCATCACAGGGGGTTGCTTAGGGTATTGCGCCGCGAAAGTAGTTCCACTGTTGCGCACTTTTTGTCCCCAATTATTATATTTGTGTGGA
>PNEQ01098345.1:0-16799 GCA_003012365.1 Medauroidea extradentata
TTAATTTTTTTTTTTTTTTTTTTTTTTAATTTTTAATTTTTAATTTTATTGTGAATCTCGAGCCAGTATTATGTAATTTTAATGTAATTCTCTAGACAGTATTGTGTAGTGCAGATTCATATTTGTAATGTCTACACAAAATAAATCCCTCACCGGGATTAATATGTTGTCGTGTCTTTTATTTTTTGTTGATGTCTTAGCTCTTCTCCCATCCAGCCCAAACCTAACATACGCTCACATTACAGAGCAGCAATGTTATGATAACGTGTGCACGCACGCGTGTGCAAGCCGGTCCACCTGCAACGAAACCATCACGCCCCCACACCTGTTTAGTGAGAGTGCCATTGGAGAAGTGCAGTTTTAGTTGATAAAAAATGTTTCAAGCAGTGCAACGAATTTTATTAAGAACTGGAAAGCCTGAGAAGGAACTTAGTTTTTTTTTACTTTATGCACTTGGTGTACCAAACAGTGGCTCTTCCCAAAGTTACAACCTTCTCCTCCCCTACCTTAGTGTTGCCAATATCCAGGAGTAAAAAAAATAGTGTTCCCCTAACCCACCCCCTCTCACCCTTTTACAGTTTGCTATAGCTCACATATAACCGTGCTCACCCTTCATCTCAGTAAGCCTCTATACAGCAATGCAACTCGACACACTGTCTACACACATCTATGGGCAAGCTTACTTGCTGTCATTGTGAAACTATAAATTCTTACTCTTGCCTTCAAATCGGTCTGGTATTGTGTGTTAAACTTAAACCTAGTTTACCCATGTTTCATTCTTTAGGTCAGAGCTGATTAAGGGAACTGTTGTGCCATTTTCTTGTAATTCAATCAGTGCATATGCCCTGTGTACATTTTTTTTGTAGTAGGTATATAAAAACTACCATAATTTATTGTTGATGTAAATATTATTGCATACTGGAGACTTGTGTGCCATAAATTCAATCCTATATTATTAATAATCAAATACATAGGCTGGTACTTCTTGACATAGACACACAAACGAAGAGACAAACACATTGTTGCGCAGTTGCGCTATGTTGTACTGGCTAGGCCAGCTTCATCAGGTGGCGAGTTCAGGCACACAGAAGGAACAAACACATTTTATGTCTGTCGCTATCAAGAAGTACCAGCCTGTGAGTACCTCAACCTTCTATTTATTTGATCGGTTAACCGAGCAGCCAAAGCCTTCTTCACATACTGTGGTAACACTGACCATTTATGTGGTTCATGTAGAATTTGTAGGCTGAGAGAGTATTTTTGTGTTGTGAGATATATGTGCGAGTATTTGGATGGCTTGTAGCAGCAGACGCCTACGTACTTCTTCAGGCATTCCCACCGCCCACTAATGAGACTTTTCGACCTCCGACCAGGTACATAAGGCGAGCTGCTTGTCTAGGGCCGGCTTCCCACTGAGTCTTTTAAGCACTCCTCTGATTCTGGACTACCTATTACACAAGGGAGCCTTAGACTACTCTATTTTCTGCACTACTTCCTGAATAAGGGGACCATAGGCCGCATTCCTACCTTCTCTGGACTATGTACCTCTTGAATTAGGCCACAGGCTGCATTCCTAACTTCTCTGGACTACTTCCTGAATAAGGGGACTACAGGCCATTCCTAGCTACATGTCTATCTCGCCTAGCAACTCTTAGGAAAGACAGTTGTGCACTCATCTCACGTATTGTACCAGTATTTTTATTTGATTTGATTGGGTTGCCCACTTGCAGTTGGGCTGCTACCCTGTGGCTGGATAATTTTTTCCTTACGTTGTTCCCACCTCCCCTTTCGGTTTACCTATTACTATATCGCTCACCCTCTTCCTAAATTCATTCACCCCACTCTCCTCTACTATCACCAATTTGAGTTCATTCCTCTCATTTTCCGTTCTGTTTACCATGGAATTTTTCCCTCTCTCTGTTCCTTTATACAACCCTCTGAATCTTCCATTCATAATCTGTTCTTCCATTATGAAAATGTTGGGTGTGAATGTTTTGGATATTGGGTTCATTTACTTCACTCATGGAAGTATCAACCCTAGAGTGCCTATAAACATCATGCTGAAATAATAACAGCGCAATGGATATGGTGCAAAGTGCTTGAGGCGAATAAAATAACCTGTCTGCCTGTGATGTCAATACGTCCGCCTTAACGCTGGTTAGTCGATAAGTTATTTTGTTAATGTTGGGTCTGTCACATTATTATTTTCAACTTTAGGCCGCCTCCATGCGCCGACAGACTTGCTCACAAGTTTAAGAACTCCAACCAGATATTATCTTAAACCCCTTAATTTTATTTTATTGGCTATGAGACCAATACAATCATAAGTCACACCAAGGATACACTTAATAAAAATTACAGAGGATATAGCCTGTCTCACGAAAGAATTCCATTTTTTGACAGTTTTGAAGGCTATCGTGTGTACCAATTTCTGCAGGAAATTACTTTTAATTTTGATAAATTGCACAGTTTGAGACCCAGCTACGTGTGTTTGTGCAAAAGTTACTTGTGACACAGTAAAACACTGCTTATTTCATGGAAACAACTCACAAAATAAATGCAATCACAACTGTCAAAAAGTGGAATTCTTATATGAGACAGACTATAGTACATGTCCTATACCATTATGTATGGTCTTTTGGATGCAATAGAAATCAATCAATCATATAAATATAGTTACACAGGCACACAAGTAACAAATCTAGCTCAAAAAATTCTTTACAGAATAAATATGATTTGACTGTAAAAACAATTTTTTTTTTTTTTTTTTTTTTAGTTGCTTCACATATTTATTGTTTAACATTAAGTGGTAGGTACTAATAAAAGTTTTTATAATGTATTGCTCCTAAACTATATAAGGTCTTGAATACTTGCAATGTTTCGTATTATTGCTATGTACCTATATCATCACAACTAATTAATTAATAATAATTTCTTACAACAAGGTTTTGCATGTGGCCTATATGATGCTTGGCAATTTAGGCGCATTGCTCTTTTTTGTAACAATAGAAGCTTATGAGGACTCCGTACGTCTTTACATATGCATAATAAACCATATTTAAAGCATCAACAGAGAGGCAATGAGATAATATTCTTATAGTAAGGTGCCAGGGTGCGAGCCTACTTTACCAGAGCTCAAAGCGCATCATGTTTGAATCACAAATGGCGCGGCAAACGATGTCCACCAATCAGCAACGAGGTTTCTGTAGCGGGCGCTATGCAAATATCGATTTTATTCGAGTCAAAATTTAATTTTACGCCCAAATATTGTTGTAACTGGTAAGTTGGTACGGCGTTGCCAACCGTACGGTCCTGACCGTACGTGTACGGTAAATTTGCTGTGTGTACGGACGTACGTCCAGTCCTTGCACCGTACGCTATTTGTACGGTCCTAGCACATTCTATGAAAATAAGTTAAAAATGTTTTCCCCCTGCCACGGCCGTAGAAAAACAGGTCTGGACACTCGCCTGGATATTTGACCCCCTTGTTGTTTGGCTGTAGTTCACCAAGTTACCGAGAATATTGTGTTTTATTGGCGCTGATGTTAGGGCGGTCGGACTAAACTCCGCCCACTTCCTCCCCACTAAGATAAACACTTTATCAAAACGTATTTTTTGTCAATTTATGAAATACTTTCTTCGCTCACAAATTTAAGTAAAGGCTCCAGCAATCTTTATTTACTTTATAAATTTAACAATGGAAAAATAGTGGACGGAGTTTGTGTCCGACCGCCGGGAAAACAGCGCCAAAAAGTACGACATTCTCGGTAACTTGACGAACTACAGCCAAACAACAAGGGGGTCAAGCAAAATACATTGTTAGATAGGCGAGTGTCCAGACCTGTTCTTCTACGACCGTGCCCCCTGCTAATTATGGCATAACCTTGGCAGAAAAAAAACTGTAGTGTACGGTCCTGGGGCGAAAAATAAGGTCCAAATGACATTTTCATACGGATATTTTTTGGTGAAGGGTTGGCAATGCTTGCGTTTATTTTTTTTATTTTTTTTTTTTTGTTGAAGGTCGAAACTCGAAATACGTTGTGAGGTTAGGTTGTGTCACGATCGTGGTTTGCTGGTTTACATGATGTTCAGGTATGATAAAATCAAGCTGGCAAAAATATTATTATTTACTGAACATGATGAAAGCAGGGAATGGAGAAAATCGTCCAGTTATTTAGACTTATTACATATCCATGAGCTATTAGCTCTAACGGGATTTAACGGAACGTAAATAAATAAATAAAATCAAGTGAAGCGCGTAGGAGGGGAGAACCGAGATCCCATCATTGAATGACGCGGAGGGCCGCACGAAGATAAGGCAGAAATGCTACAAAAGCAGTACTTGTCGTCGGTGTTCGAAGTAAGGGAACATTGGAACAAGGAATTTAACTGTGTCACTGGGTTGTGTAAGTTTAAAATATGTCAACGGAATATAGGAGCATTATTAAAGGGGTTGAATAACAGGCAGCCGGACCAGATGGTGGGTAGATATCTGATGGAGTTGTTTGGAAGATCACTAGAGGAGGGAAGTTGCCACAGGAATGGAAAGATGCATCAGTTGTACCAATATACAAGGGAGAATAAAGGGAGGCCTAGCAGTTACAGGCCTGTGAGTCTTACATCGAGTAGGCTACAGGAAAGGTAATGTTTAACATTGTGTATGAGAATAATCAGCTTCAGGAGTACCTACATGGTTTTACAAAGGGTTATTCATGAGAGACTCAGTTGGCAGGTTTGTTGGAAAATGTAGTGCAGGCAGTTTATGAGAGGAAGCAGGTAGATGCCTGTTTCGTAGACTTTGAAAAGTTGTTTGACAAGGTGTCCCATGGGAATTTTATGGAAAAGTTAGATTATCTGCTAGAGGACAAGTCTTTGGTGAAATTAATTGGGGACGTAGTGAGAGAGTGAAAGTGGGGGAGGCAATGTCAGAGGAGGGAGAGGTTACAGCAGGAGTACTGCAGGGAAGTGTGTTGGGTCCTCTGTTATTCACCATATTGGTGAATGACATGGTATTGTTTGTGGACGACTGTGCTAGACATAGAGGTAGGCTGTGGTCTTGGACAGAGGATAAACTTATTATTAGGTCGTGTTAGGTAAGTTTATTTTTGAGGATGCATTCATATGACAATATTTGGGTTGAAATGAATTAAAAGGTTTGTTACATACAACATTTTATTGTTTAATATATATGTATAAAATTGATAATCATATAGACTTCTCCAATTTCGATAATAGTTTGTAGGGTAAATGTTATGCATCGCCACTCATCATATACCGGCCAAACTATTGATTTTAGAGGCATAGTTTACTAGTGAAAAATGTTTTTAGAGGTTTAGTTGTTATAGAAATTACATTTACCAGCTGTAAAAAATCACACTCATTCGTGGTTTTTTTCCTTGTGGATACAAGAATAACCCTGCAATTAAGTTGTATTCCTTTTCGAAATTGTGTGTATGTTTTGCAGCAACAGCTAACAATGACTTTTGGGGAAGTTTGGTGTGGCTCTGTGAATTGACAACATTAGCTCGAAATAATGCACATTCGTAAAAGTAGTCTAGCTTGTAATACTAACAGAGTAAAAGAATTGTTCAAAGATCATGTACCTAACAAATTGTAACGTAAAATTTGAAGGTTAGTTAATTTTAAGTAAATGTCACCTTAATAAATGAAACTGTGTTTGGGCAGGACTGACAGATGAGCATCAAATGAGTGGAGGGGAGAAAGGGCAGGATGCTTTGGCACCAGTGAGGCCGGAGTTGTTCAACGAGGACACGTGCTGCAACCTACTGACGGTGAAGTCAGAGGTGGAACTGGGGTCGAGTCCTGCCACAGACGATGCTCCGTCCCTTGGCGAAGTGGTCAGAACCCGATGGTCTCCGGGCTCGTGGCAGGATGGCACCCGCCGCAGCGCTTTCCAGCCGTACCGGGTGAGCGAGACAATAGCAGACATTTGAACTCTTCGGTTACTCTGTGATTTTGCAGATACTGTCTACTGGTAACAGCTAGCCAAGAAATATCAGTATAGTGGCTAAGAAAATCTGTTATCCTGTAACCCTGTCACGAAAGTACTTCCATATCCTGTAACCCTGTCATAAAAATACTTCCATAGGCAACATTCAGTTCAAAACTCTTTTGATGAACCCTTATATATATTTGACGGAAAAATGAGGTCTGAAGTTCATATGTTAATCACTCCTTTCCTGTCGTTGGTACACAGATCCTTACTTTCTTGTTTGAATAATCTCTTGTAATATGTTAAATCTTAATGTGTCGGAAAGCATTTTTCTGTGCAGGCTGCAGGCTAGTGATGGTCAGCTAGGCAATTCATTGGTGAAAAGTACTGCGGTGCAGCAGCACTCAATTGTGACCTATACTTATGGTGTTACATGCAGTCTGGTATGGCGCAATTACATGCAGTCTGGTATGGCGCAATTACTTGCAGTCTGGTATGGCGCAAAGAGGGAGTTTGTTTAGGTAGAGCCCTGTCCAGACACCCGCTTGTTTACGCTCCACATGCCACACTGCCATTAAGGCCATTGGCACAACTGTGAGGGCGTGTCCATCCTAGCTGATAGTGCAAATGGCGATAGGGTATTTGATTGGCCTCCATGACTTGTGACGCCATATGCTGATGGTGCTGACAGTTAATGTGGAGCTGTCTGACCAGAACTGGTAATTTTCATCTCTTGAGATGGAACAGCATGGTCTGTACTATCTGCATGTGATGTCATGTGTACTGTGCTCCAATAAGGAACAAGATGCATAACATAAATTGTAAATCACATGAAAGTGTTGGTGTTCGTCAACAAACTGTTATTTCACGTACCGGTAATAGTATTTAATTAAAGTATTTCCTAGTCTGTGGTTTTGTCATAAGTGTGTTTTGAGTTTTAATTTTTATGTCTAACATTTCAAATGCAAATTCAGTCATTACAAAATTTGAAATGAAAATAGCACAACTAAACATTTTAAAAAATAGTACACTAACATTTATCACCTTAATTTTTTCTATGAAACTATATTAATGTGATAAAAACACATTTATTAGATTAAAATAATAATATTAGAATAAATAAAATGATATTTTACTGTGCATCACTCCCTCCCATAGCATTCCTACTGTCTGTGTCTGCCACATCAATTGTGTCTTGCTGCTGCTGAAAAACGATTTGACAGCTCGGTCAGACAGCATGATAGGACAACTCGGACAGACGTGTCTTGCACAATTCCGCCTCCCCGACGTAACAGATTTTTCCACAGACGGTCAGGAGGGAACGTCCCTGTTTGTTTGTTTCTTCATTGGCTTGCAAGCAAGCTATGTGGCCGCTCAATAGTATATACGAGTCCAGCTTAACGTTTTTACTATACATTACTAGTGTGTATTTATGGCCGGTTTAGTTTGTTTGTTGCCGAGCCATAGCGTTGGGGTTAAGTGTAATATTTTGCATATTAACTTGGTTGGGTTTTGAATGTCACCCAACATGTGTTATTGTTCAATTAATGTATTGATATTTACATGAACTGCTGCACCAAATTCCTGGTCTACATTCATGTTTAACTTTGCATTATTCCATCTTTGTTAATTTAAAACTCGTTTCCTGATATATTTTTGCTAAGCGTTAGGCTTTATGATTGAAATTCAAGTTATTGTATTTAACAGAGTAATATTGATTGTTTTGAATGTAGTAAAGTCTATTTTCATAATTTTTTTTACCGTACATTCTCACACAAGTGCACGGAAAAGGCTTGTGTATATTACATGTTGCACAAAATATAACATTTTTAATTTATATCTTTATTAAGTGTTAAATGTAGAAAATTGTGAAGATTCTTCAAATACAGTAAATCTTTGATTATCCGTGTACCGATTAGGCCTAACTGGTTTTCAAATTATCAGTGCGATATTCTGTGTGTTAAACATTATAAAAAGCAAACATTTTTATATGAAACACTTTTCGATCATAAGATTGTCAACTCTGGCGTACAACAGATAGCGACATTGCATATTAATGGATTAATGAAATTTCATAATTTTTCTTGTGTTTACCGTGCACCCCAGATACACTTTTATTTATTTGGTAAGGTTTGCTCTATCGATGAATAAATACTGTATTTGTAGGTAAAACCATAAGTCATTATGGTGTTTGAGTGAATTATAAATAAATTCATTATTATTATTACCTATTATTATTAATTATTATTATTGACAAATGGGCAATTTTTATTTTCCGGGTTTCCCGGCCTTAGTTAACACAGACAATCGGGTGTTTACTGAATGTCATTTAAGGCCAGTTTCACCAACAAAGATTACATTTTTCATTAAGAGGGATTAACAAAACTCGATTAAGATTTAAAATTCTTATTAAAGTTGCAATGAGTTACACAACAGTTCCTGCTAGTTTAAGTTAATTTAGTTTAGTAAAACTATGCCCTTCTGTATTTTCTTGCTGCAGAGAGGCCTTAATCATGCAGAGAATAACTGAATAGGATGCAAATAATAACCAAATGACGAGATTTTTTTTAACAGAGGAATCAGTATTCACATGACAAATGTTAGCAATAGTGTCATTATGATGTTAAAATCCAACTAGACTACTATTTGAAAGAAATTCTGGTAAGAATTTAGACTTTACCTATGAAAACTTGATTTACAATCGTGTATAGGCGTACCTAGTTTTTTTTTTTTTTTTTTTTTTTTTCTCTAGGAGAGTACAAATTTTTTAATGAAATAATTGTTTTCCTATGCAAGGCTGCATTAGCTACCTTACTCCAAGAACTATAGTTAGGTGTGAACTAAAGAAGCGATTCAGTGTCTCTTTGATGTTTCCCTAATGCATAGCTTTTCGTCTAGACTATTGTCGTGCCATGTTGGAGAAAATATTGTGGTGTTTTGCTGAGTGTAGGTGGGCTGAGGCCCTAATTTTTTAAGTGACAAAATACTATAATGCTAAACTATTTGTTATAAAAGGTAATCATTGTAGCCACAGTGGTAATGAGAGGGAATGGATAGTGGGAACTTTGGTTTGTTGGTCCTGTAGTTGTTTCCGTACAGCCAGAGTAGAGTTGTGCACTTTGTTAGTGCCTTACTTTCCAGTTTATGTTTGCACTATTTTCAGAAAGTTGTAAATACTGTATCTCCTAGGCCAGACTTATTTGCACATGTAAATAAATTTATTACATCATTATTTAAGGAACCTGAGCCTCATTCAGTAAATTAATTAATTTTTTTTTAATTGGAGAGGAAGTTACACCAAGTACAGTGGTATTTATTATAAAATGTAGATAGGAGTGTACAAGTACTTACAGAGCTTTACTGCACGTAGAGGAACATATAACACACTTAAGGACAACACACATTTTGCGCGGTTGCGACGTGTCGCTGGCTAAGCCAGCTTCATCAGGCAGTGAGACACAGTAATTAAGAAATTCAAAAGTTAAAAAAAATTATTTAGAATTTAAGTAAACAGGTATAGAGTACCAGGGTGTTGAAATATTGTAAGGGGAAATATCGAAACACGTTCAGCCTCACAGTGTGTTACGGCAGCATTATCTGATGTGGTAATGTAGTGTTGGTGACGTGTCCAGCCGACGACGGTGCTGACGAACCTGCAGAGGGGCAACATCCCCACAGAGACAGTGGTGTCAACTGAAGGCGAGGCCAGCTTCCACCATCGCGCCGGTCAGGGCGACCTCACCAGGCAAGACATTGAGAATGGTGAGTTTCTGCTCATCGTGTTAAAATTAATGATCTGGGGTTCTGACTGGCCGTGCATCAAATTGTGATTTATGTCCGTTGATAAATACATCAGATTAGTTCAGTTCCTCTCTATTCCTCAGGAATGGCTGTGTATTAAAATAAATAGTACAGGTACATAATTGTATGGTAATAAAAATTGTGTAGTAAAGTAAGTTGTGTAATGGTGCTGGATTGGGATAGTGGGCAGTCACATGAAACATGTTAAAGAAATCATGTTTTGAGGTCAATGTTATCTGTACAGTTTTGATGCACAATTGACTTAGATCTATATAATATTAGAGATAACTACACGTACTTATAGTTCATACTTGTAGATGGTCTGTTGTGATACAACTGATATGATACTCGTATAGATATTTTCATTGAAAACCTACAAACGAGATTTAAGTGTACAATCAATTGTCTTGAAAACAGAGATAAAATCACTATTAAGGTGAAATGGCTCTAAAAAATGTCTGATATCATCGCAGTTGAACACATCCTTGGGTTGGTATCATTGAATCATTGATGATTAATTCTGTTTCCATTCTTCAACAGTCTATGATTCAACATCTATAGCTTCACCACATACACTATTCCAGACAATATTGTGGCATTTTCTAAAACTTTCTAACCAGCCAATTGAATCTTTGAACTTTTTTTTTTCTTCGCTACTTCTAAAGCTTGCCCTGGAATTAGTGCCCAGAGACTGGCATACCTTTAGACCTACAGGTAAAAAACCACTCCCATACTGCATCGTTAATGTCTTCATTTCCTGTTGACTGAACATTTATTCATTTAACGTGTCTTGCTGGCCTCTTAAACCACTCTTCAAGAGTTTTGTCTTATTTTTTTATTGTGTCATAAATCTGTTTTTTTTTTTCCCGCAACTAAAGGGCACCACTAACTGTTTTGGAAACATTTTCTTTTCTTTTTTTTTGTATATTTTGATCACTTTTACTTTTTCTCTAAGAGAAAGCACTTTATGCTTCTGCATTTCACACACTAGAATTTAGGAAAAAAACTTGCAGCCAAATGGACTCAGCCCAAACAAAAAAACACCCTATATAGTTGCCTAAGTCACTTAACAAATCATACATGTTCTATGTGTCTGTTTGTCAGAACTAGACAGCTGACAGCAGCATGAAAAAATGCACAAGAAAATGTGTTTGTAACCTTAACTTGCTTATCACTTTTTCGAGCCAGAGAATTAATCTGGAATAATATATACATGCAAGCTATGGAATATCTAATCTCTTTGTCGGCAAAACTGAATCAAATTTTAAAAACAAAACATGAAGGAAGTGGCTGCTCTGTGACGCCTAAACAGTTATGTGATCTATTTCGAGTCTAGTGTCGGTGCTGGCTTGTAAGCATCTTGTCAAATGATATGCGTAAATAAACGCGATGCCGGCAAGATTATCTTTCATATTATTTTTTATCTGTTGAAAATTTAACTGCATGATTTCTTTACTGTGCCAGATTCGGCCATCGGCTACTGATATTTCAGATGTCTGAAACACTGTCGCTGGCCTGTCTATAAACGAATAGATAAAAAGCAGTGTATACTGAAATTAAATACGGTGAACTTCTATGTTTTTATGTAATTCACATTATACATTCGACAAGAATAATTTTTCTAAACAAAATCAGCACATTTCTTCATCACGGAGATTTCTGTTTTATGCAGGATGTGATGTACAGTAAACATAACGGGACCATACATTTTTTTTTTCCATTTGTACAGGTTTCCGTTTTATGGAGAGTCCATTTTGGACAGGTTTAACTGTACCAAGTGATTGAAAGTTAAACTTGTCCATTGCTGAACCTGCATAAAAAATGTAACAGAAATGCCAGCAAGTTGTTGTTTCATAACATAACCTACTAGATTATAATTCTTATGTGAAATAGAATATACTACTTGTGGCTACCATATATAGGAAACCAACCTGATTGTTCTGTTTGTTAGATTCCGGGTGAGGATGTGTGATGGCCAGTGAGGTGTGTGTGCGCAGAGACAGACGTGGATGTGCTGGACTGTCACCGGCTCAGCGCACTGATGTGGGCGAGCACGTACGGCCAGGTGCCGACAGTGCAGTTGCTGCTGCGGCGAGGTGCTAGTGTGGACAGACAGGGGCCTGAGGGTGAGACATCGCTTCTGCTTGCAGCTGCTGGGGGCCACCTAGACGTGTTGCGTGTCTTGTTGGGCGAGGGAGCAGCTGTCGACCACGTTGATGACGTGAGTACCACCTCCAGATTTCTGCTGAGCCTCCTGAAATAAACCTGTAAGGTCATTCGGGATAAAGTGAGCGTTAAAAATTAAACCTTTGAATAATATCACTAGCCGTTATTGCATGTAATTCAACTTTAACTTGTGGTGCGTCGACTAACTCTGTGGTTTTAGGTTCTTGGATATTTTGCTTGTGGGATCAACATGCTTTCCCGGGAAAAATCACAGCCTGTCTGTGGAAACAAAACTCTGCCATTTCATTTGTCAACCTTTTTTCCTTTTTTATGTATTTAAAATGAAATATCACACGAGAATAAAATCTCTCTTGCTCGTGGTCGACAAACTTTGGAATTGTCACAGCAGTGTCTCTTATTTCTCTTCTCTAAATAAGCTCCCCATGGAGTCTGGGCATGGCACGTGCTTCTCACTCTACTGTCTAGCAACTCTCTACCGTTACTTACTACTCCCGTACTTGCTGAACCTCTATGTATTGTTCTGCCATCTGCAGATGTCGATGTGACATGCACAAGCACACAATTATTCTGTTTTGTCTTACGTAATCATATTATAATTTCAATTTCTTCAATTCTAATTCATCAGTGATGGAAATATTGTTTGGCATTTTTTGTAAACATTAATTAATGGTTATATATTCCAAGTTCATCGAATTATCAAGGATTCATACTGCGAGATCCTACATAATGATTGGGAATACTAGCCACAAAATTAAACTAAAATTTTAGGAAATTCAATTGAATTTGGAAGTAGTATTTATAACGGCTCAATTTTATTTGTTTTGTATCGTGTTTGGACACATTTTAAAGATAATTAAATGTTAAGCATCTTTTCTAAGTAACTTTTTCTTGTATTTTACTTTGTTTCTGATTATTTAGTTTTCATTCCGGCAATAATTTAGCCTCTTCTTGGATGTGATTCACTAGCAGGTCAAAGGCTCGAGGAGGTACATAGAGGGGCGTGCAGAAATGCAGCCTAGTCAGCAAGCTCCGTGTTTGTCACATCGTGGGTGGTAGTACCGTGTATAACTGGGTACTGTCGAGGTATTGTGCCGCGGACCTATTTTTTACATTTGGATGCAGAATGTGTCCCTAATTAAATAAAATACCATAACTGGTATTGTCTGTTTCTGTTGTAGTAAAACATATTTACATATATGAAGGGCAATTTGAGGCCAAAATATACCGTAAAATGGGGTGAATAGGGACACTGAGGCGAGTTGGGACAAAATTTTAAACCGATTCCTGGCTTACACCTTTATCTTAAATCAAATTATAAATCAATGTTATTACTCTTTGTAAAATTATTAAGTGCCAACCTTAAGGGAAAACTCGGGTTTTAAAAGCGTGTACTGGAACTTTTGATTTGAAATTTTGTCAGTATTCACCCCATCTTACGGTAATTACTTCAATGTTTACTTGTTGCTTTTGTACGTACTGGGGATCCCATTGTATCACTCCACCACTGTGCAAAGTAAGTCAGTGTGCCTGCCCAGGGAGTAAGCAGTTGGAGCTAGTTCACGGGCATGGAGAGATGGCTGGCCGAGTGTAGCAGTCAGAGAGTCATGGCGGTCGAGAGTGGTGGTTCGAATAGTAGGCAAACGTTTGTGAGGGGAAGTGATGCCTAGAGGGCGCATTTATTAGAAAATGGGGGCATATAAGTCACCTTATCTTTTCAGCCACTGTAAAAAATTTTTGTATGTAGAATAGAGTCCAGTTATAACGAGGTGTTGTGGTTCCGGCTTCAGTCCTCACTATAGTCGTGTTCTCGCTATTACCAAATCGAGCCAATTTTGATGCCGAAAACCCAACAAATTAGCCAAAATTTCATTAAAATTGGGTAGATTCCTGTTTAACAAAAAATTTGTTATGTTAATTAAATTACTGTTTATTTTAGCAGATTGGCATGCACTCTTTTTGAAGATACCAAAAAGTATGTTGATCCCATCAATGAACTGAAAATCTGACAGCGCAACTTGTCTGTCGCAGCATTGTCTCGCAGTCATTCGTCTGCCGTAGCTTTTCGAGGCACAGTGGGTGGGCAGCAGCTGCATCGCAGTCTCACACCAAACCGTATAATAACAGCCAGTCATTTGATGTATATTTTCACACGCAACTTGCATGCGGCACACAACATGCTAAGCGTCTTTTAACTAAGGAGTTTGCTTCTGCACCAACGTAGCATTTTCAAAATGCATTGTTTCAACTTAAATGGGACATTCTTCACAACGAAGTGCGTGTACAAATGTTGCGTTTTGTAAACAGGGACATTCCTAGTTACGATATGCTGGGTTTGTGCAAATGTGTGAATAAAAAGAAGGCTTAGTTGTAGCCTCAAGCGTGCATGTGAACTAAGACAACAGCGCACGAGTGTGGCAGACAGGCAAGCATTCTATGCATGACATCACCTCGTCTGCATTCTGACTACCCTCCCACCCCCCTCCCCTATGGTCAAGTAGCGTCTTCAGCAGCCACACCTTGCTCTAGGAGAAGCACACAGTTGCATTCTTCGTCTGGAACATAAGTTCTCGAGTCCGTGTCACTGTCGCTGGGCTAGAACTAAAGTTCGTGAGGCCACTGTTGAACATACTGGCAATTTCACCTGGTCCTGGCAATAATTAGTATGTGTGCCCACCTATGTACAGTGTACTACTTGTGTGAAAATAAAATTGACTACAAACTACCATACTCTTATCTATTACTGCATTATCATTTTACAAGCAGTTTCTTCTCACTCGGCCGAACTAGTAGAGGAAGGGTAAAAACAAAATGCTATCTGCACTTTCCATCAGCTGAGCTTATCAGGAAGAAAATAAGTGTGACTGAATAGTTGTTATAAAAAAGTCATCAGTAACATAGTTTACACTCTTAGAGGATATTGTCTAATTTGTTCAGAGAATTCTGTTTAAGTGCGCACATATTTATCTGACTCTTTTTAGCTTTGTTTACACAGTGTAAAAAGTGTACATCGTCTTTTACTGTGATACGACACTAGGGCCAGGTGTCAGAAATGTGGTTTCATTCTTTTCTTCCACAACAAGATTTTCTGCTGTTCTCACACCTTTAACACGTCCACTTTTATTGCAGATCAATAATTACTGTCGACAGTGATAAGTTATCTCGGACACGGTATCTCACCTTCACAAAGCAAGGAAGCTAGTTTGCCTCCTGTCCTTGTCTAAACATTTCACGTTGAGTGCCAAGTAGTCCCACGTGCTGCAGAAGCATCTGCAGAGCGGGCAAATGATCTCGTACTTGGTTGCAAAATCCATTTTATTACATTTGCTGCTCATCTCGAGAAATATCATATCAAAAATAAGTGTTCAAAATGCTATGTAGCTCGTTAATAATCATTGTAACCCAAAGTAGTAATCCAGAATCGTAATAAATAGTCATAAGCAAAAGTCGTAATGCAAAATTGTGTCAATAAGCCAAAGCACAATGACCATGAATGACTGCAGCTTGCCATATTTAAAAGGACACCATTTTATTTTGAGAGAAACGCACTTGCTTGGAAGGGGTAGAAGGTTGTTTTCAAGCCAGAAGAACGTGTCTGAGCTGTCCCAGCAGCCGGAGGATTAACAGTACAGTACTGGGAAAGCAGGCGAAAGGGGCCACTTCAAACTGACATGAAGCTCGCCGCAAGCCTGCTTCACCAATTGTCACCGAAGTTGTTTCTTCTGAAAATATCACAGTTTTTCATGGAAAATTTTTGCAATTTTTTGTTTGTTCTTTGAAAAGACCTAGTTATAACTGAGTACGTAGCCATCGTCGTTTAGGTAAGTATGATGCGTCATTGTCTTTAATTTGAAAGCTGTGTAGTAAAGTAGTTCCCACCGTCAGTTCTTTCAAATCAAGTAATAAGCAATAGTCCCACGTGGACAAATTGAGAACGTCTGCCAAATACTTGAAAACAAATTCCGGTAAATAAAGTACACTGTATAATAGGTTTGTATTTTGTATCATTGATAAACTATTTTTTATAAAACTATATAGTTTCTTACCAACTGCACAATTTATCTTTCATGCTTAAACATCAAGTAATGTGTCCAGAGAGGTTAGACATATGCCATTTTGTTAGCCATTATGTGCTGAAAATTACAAATTGGCTGAAAATATAATGTTAGCCTGGCCTTTTTTATTGCTCACTTAATCCCGAACCGCCTATATTGTTTGTAGGCAAGCCTGTATTCAGTACCATAGACTTGGAAGTTGTACATGCGCTAGTATGGTTGGCATGATTCTGTATGTTACCAATTTGATGGAATCCATTCTAATGTCTTTCATTTACTGTACAACTCACTTAAGATGTTCCCACACATGTAGTAGGTTCTCTTGTATAAATAATTTAAATTGTTCTGTCCCGTCATTTTCCCAATAATATGTGTGTTTCGAATTCTCACTTAAAATGTTACTTAATTTTTTCATTTGTCACACCTTAAATTGTAATATTCGTTAAGAGTGTAGCATTTAAAAAAATATTTCAGTTATAATTATTTGTATAGGAAACTGATTTGTAAACTTCTTTGTAAGAACAGACCGCGGATATGCCATTAACGGAGTTGGGGCAACATCTTTCACATTGTAGTTGTGCTAACTTCTTTTGAACTAAACATCTCAGTTTTGGGTAGTAAACTTTTTTTTTTGGGAGAAGTAATGGAAGAAGTGTGGCTGTGTTGTAATTTTATCTCAACAAAATTTGATGAAGGGTGAGTGTAGGTATTTTTGTCCTTTTTCTTTTGGTAATGCCATTTAAATGAATAGTCCAGTGTTGTCATCTGTCACCGAGGTTTGGGATAGGAAGTTTAAGTTTTTTTTA
>PNEQ01098347.1:0-23181 GCA_003012365.1 Medauroidea extradentata
TTTTTTTTTTTTTTTTTTTTTTTTTTTTTTTTTTTTTTTTTAAAAAAAAATATGTGTGTGTATAGGAGACCTTTGTAGCCTATAACGTAGTTATTCGATGTGAATTATTTTAGTTCGGGAAGTCAGTTTTCCTTTAAAAAATAAAACCATTTTATGTATGCAATTTTGGAGTTTGACATGCAATTAAAAACACTATGAAAATTAAAAAAAAATCATTACACTAAAAAATGGTCACAATGTGCGTCTACAAAACAAACCATATCCCGTACAAATAAAAATTGTTAAAACAACCAAAATTTTCTGTCAAACGCCTCCTTGATTAGTTTCAATATTTTAAAACTACCAAATTTGTCACAGTTTAATTACCTACCCTGGACATTACTTTTATGCAAATTATTTTTTTGTTTCCATTAAGAAAAAATTAATTTTCAAAGTATTGGACAGATGAAACATTTTTTCAATGAGCATTCATGCTACTAAGCAATGCGAGATTATAGCGTGACGTTGTAAGTGACATTGCCGAGTTAAGAGAGAGCTCATCATAACTGGAAAGAGAAGCGAGTGATTTATGTGAGTAATCGGAATGAGAGTGAGAACTCGAAACCTGGTAAAGCGGTATCACAATCGGAAGGAAAAACGAGTGGTTAATGTAAGTACTCAGAATCTGAGTGATAACTCGGAACAAGGTAAAGCGAGACGGTAACCTGAAATAGAAATGAGTCGCGTGGTGTTTGCGTGTGAACTCTGGGAGCAGTATAGACTACGTTTACTGGCTAGTGATTGAATTGATTTCAGCACGCAAGAATCGGAAATCGAGAACTCTAAGAAGAATCGAGTACTCATTTTATTATCACTCGATTCTGCCCATCATTAGTTTGCTGTGGTATAATACCACTTCCAATGATTCAAATGTGGCTTTATGTAGATCTGGAT
Source organism: Medauroidea extradentata (assembly GCA_003012365.1). Classification (NCBI taxonomy): domain Eukaryota; kingdom Metazoa; phylum Arthropoda; class Insecta; order Phasmatodea; family Phasmatidae; genus Medauroidea; species Medauroidea extradentata. Next base: position 934 of record PNEQ01098347.1, read on the forward strand.
GATATGTTTTCTGGTGATTATGTATTTTATCTGTTATGCCTAAACACTAAACAGTATAATAGAATATGTATATGTATGCATTGTGCAATGTAGAGAAAATAAATACTAAGTAGAGTTTTGTATTGTATTTCATTTGTACTTTATGACGTTAACACATTTTACCAGTTGGTATTTTGAATTTGCTAAACATGTTTTACACTCTGTTTCTGATTTAAGCAAAAAAAAATTTTAATGAAGCCAAATGTTTTTTTTTTATATGTTAAAAGTGGTTGTTCTGTCTCGGGAACATAACAGTAGTAGTCTCTCAGGAGCATAAAAGTGGTTGTTTTATTTCAAGAGCATAAAAGTGGTTGTTTCTCGGGAACATAAAATGGTTGTTTTGTTTTGAGAATATAAAAGTGGTTGTTATGTTAACTTTGAAACTTTGAACCATTCTCGAAGCAAATATTTGGTTCCTTAATATTTGATACTATTTCAAATTTTTTAAGCTTCGCACATCCTTATTTACAGCCCTCTCAAATTCTCCTGGTCATATTTGCCAACACATGCAATATTCCTAGATTTTCAATTAACCATACGTAATGTCACCATCCACACATCTGTGCACACCAAGGCCACCATTAACTTGCAGTACCTTTATTTTGACAACTACCACTCACACCATTTCAAGGAATCATTACTGGGGTATACAATCTTGCTACCAGAGCCAAGTGCATATGCTCCATACATAGTGACCTCAACAAGCAATTTGAACAAATAGCCAAAACTTTAATCGACAGGGGCTACTCTGAAAACCAAGTTCATAACCAAATCTGCCAAGCCATTTCCCACACAGACAAAAACCAACTCCACAAACATAGATATACCTCAGATTGTCCCATACCATAAAAGCCTGAATAAATTGAAAACCAGCCCTCATATCCTGTAACAAAATCCTTGCTTCTTCACCACAAACTAAAACTTTCTCTCTAAAAATCCCAGGTTAATCTTCAGATGCCCACCAAACTTCCTTAATAAACTGACATATTATAAACTTCAGCCAACCGTATCCAACACCACCACCATGGCCCCCAGAGGATCCCATCCTTGCAATAAACCATGTTGTGGTTCGTGAACCATCCATCAACCCTCATACTTCTTTCATCAGTAGACTTACCTGTCATACATATCCAATACTGGATAGCTACAATTGTGCAACAAAAACCTTATATACCAGTCCCAGTGCAAACATTCCAATGCAGAATACATAGGCCTCACCACAAACACACTCCGACAAAGAATGAATGGTCGTAGAGCAGGCACAAAACAATCAATAGCTAGTAAAGTGGACTTACAGTACTTGACAAACCAGTTGCAGCACACATTGCATCACACAAACAAAACTTTTGACTCTTATTACAACACCAAAGTGGTAATAGCTTTACCCTCAAACAGCAGCTCAGAACTAAGGCAATGGAAACTAGTTCATCAATACGTAACCAAATCTCAACAACCCCCAGAACTCCATATCAAATAATAGCAAACATCACACAAACTCCCACATCTCAATTTAAGTATTTCCGCCACACACACCCTAGTTTGCTTCCTGGTTGCTTAGGTAATAAACCACACTCCCACCACCGCCATGCCTCAACTTGCCGACAGATGAAGCTGGCATAAGCCAGCAAAACGTTGTGCTGCTGTGCACTTGCACAACAATATGTGTTCGTCCTTCCTTATGTGTGTGTTACTATCAAGAAGTATCAGCCTTCAAGTACCTCAACCTTCTGTCTATTTACTGGTATCTATTTGGTTAACCTAGCAGCCCAAACCCATCTTCGCATTCATAAAAATTTTTCAGTGTGACTCAGTGGAAGTACAAAACTAATGTGAGCCAGCTTCTCATTTTTGTTCGTATTACCTGGGAAGATTTTTCTTCGAAAGATTAATTGTTTAATATTTGTTTGCTTCATGGAACAACAAAGGAGTGTGGTATTTATGATGTAGTAAAAAAAGCTGTTAACAAATTCAGTGGTTTTGGCAAGTGTTTAGTGATTGTGATAGATGCTGCACCAGCAATGGTTGGAATTAATAATGGCCTGGTAGTACTTCTAAGAGAAAATGGTGTGACTTGTCAAATTTTTCACTGCATTGTTCATCAGGAAACATTATATGGGGAAATCTATTGAGGATGCCCTCATCATGACAAACGTGCATCAACCATGCCTCACTCAAAAGGCAACAAGCCACATGTACTACGTCATGACATGTGCAGTACAATAAAGGCAGTTTGCATTTAAAACCCTTAAAATGCAAAGGTATAGTATTCTTAAGTTGGTGTGTTTTAGTTTAAAACATAAGATTGACGCACCACAAGCACATATTTCCAAGCCTCTTCGTGGTCTCCTGACTGTGGGTGCTGCCCTCTCCCCTCCCCCTCCTACCATCTCACCTACACATCACCTGGGTTGCCAGTAGGAGTGCCCCTAAGCAAGCACTACCGACGCAACCCGCTAAGCAGATAGTCCACTAGGACATGTGTCCTAACCGTCCCTTGTGCTGGTGCACATGCTCTTAGCGCACCTCTACCCCTGCGAGGAGGGGAGCCTTGTGGTTGCACCTGTCGCTTGCCTGCTCACCCCAGGCTGGTGCACAAATGGTCATCTGTTGACATCTCGTTGACGACTGCTCCAGCTTTTCTTAGAACATAAGAAAGGTTGCAGTCAGCGGTCAAGTGATCATCCACTGATCCTCCGCCTAACATTACATCAAAATCTGCGCATGTGCTGCTAGAAACTTTCCCCTCCTGCATCATACAGAGAAGACGCCCGAGCGGGAGTACTGGGCCGGACTTGCCCACATGTCCGCGCCAGTATTGGTATTGGTATTGGTATTGGTCTCTCCCTCGTAGGGACACCTTTTGAATGCCATAGGCTGGGGATGTTTTTAGAAATAAAGACAGTTCAACTGAACCCTGTGTCCATCCTTCAACTCTAGCCTCCCTACCCACACCCCTCTGACTCCCCACCTACCCTTCCTTGAATCCTAATTGACTCATTTGGCTGCAGAGTTTGTCAATAGGAGCACAGTTTTCTACACTTAAAGCATTTCCCTGGTCTCGCCTGGACCAAGTAAGGAATCGCCGGGGCTGAGTTGTACCAGTCGCTAACATCTCTGGCAGTTCAGCTGTACCTGTCCAAGGCGTTCCCCTTGGGAATGGCCCACCGTAGGGAGAGCTGCCGGCCCACTTCAAGTTTTTCTTGGTGTCACAACGTGTGGTCCGACTGATAAGCCCTTTCATGTCTTCTCAGCACGAGGTCATCTATTTCTTTCAGCGCGATCAAGAATGCAAAGCACCTGAGCTTAAGGGTCAACCTTCAGAACCAAAACCCCAATGTGCATCAAGTTTTTCTTGGCTCACCAACGCGGGGCCAGAGAAGTACTGTCAGGCCAACTCAAGAACCAGGGTGCCCATGTGATTACCAGCACGCACTACATTGACTTCAAGGAGTCAACCAAAACCTTGGGGCGCCCACAACCCTCCACAATGGCTAAAATTGCCCTACTTGCACTGTGCCCCGAGCCTAAATGTGCGGGCAACAGCACTCACAATGTATAATGTGCCCACTGTGGGCAGGTGTACCACTACTTATGTCTCCGATGGGAGGACAAAAACTGCGACCTCACGGGTCTGCATAATAGATGCCAAAGCTGCTGAGAGTGGCAAGAACATCCTGATTTTCAAGGCGAAGTGCTTGTACGCATAGCATGCGACCAATGCCCCCGAACATTCCACCATCTCTGCCTAGGTAGGCAAGATCATGTCCAGGACCTAACCGATTTTACTTTCCTTTGCAAGGTTTGTAGACAAATCAGACTACAACCTACTCAGACACCGATTGCATCCGAGAGACCTTCACGATATTTTGAGCCAGTACTGCTACCAGAATTCTCAGGGAAGCTACAGGAAGACCCAAAATCCTTCCTCAATCACTGGCACCGAGAATTAGAGAGGACTAAAACCCCACCATCACTCTGGCTGATGCGCACCAAGTCACAGCTACCAGGAAAAGCTGCCTGTTGGTGGTGCAAGTTTGGAGAGTATATCTCACAATGGGAAGAACTAGAAATGCTACTGCTATCCTTTGCAGGCTCTCAAGTAGTCTCTCGACTAACAGACGAGCTCTGTGGGACTCACCAGAAGCCTGGAGAAGCATCAGAGCTATTCATCTGCCACAAGGTCTGCATACTGCAATGAGTGCATCCTAACAGACCCATAGAAGAAGGAATCACATTGATTCTCCGGTTGATGTTGCCTATGATCAAATCACATCTTTCCAACCCCGAGCCTCCAGACATCGAAGGATTAGTCTGTCACATCCAGATTAGGGAAGAGGACATAGCAGAAAAGAACAAATACAGGGCTCATGCTAAGCCATCACTGCCAACCAAACCGGCTTAAGACACCTCCACCTCCAAATCCACCTTCGTCTGGACACATAAACTGAGTAAGTGCTGGCACTGCACCGAGAGGCATTTCCTTAGAGACTGCCGTGTACTTAGAGCCAAACAGCAGAGAACAGAAGTTAACAAGAAAGAAGTCCCTTCAGTTTCGACGTCTGCAGCAACGCTGCACTCTGTGAACCTTCTGAACAATGCTAAGGGTACTTCAATACCTTCATGAATCACTGTTCAGGTCGGAGGAAGAAAACGGAGGTCAATCCTCGACACAGCAGTAGCAGCCTTTTTGTGTGAGCTAACATATTGATGAAGCACAGCAGCACGAGAGACAGCCTACGAGTCGGGAAATCTACTTGGCCCACTATGACTTAAATCTATGCATCCTATGACACATTGTCCTGCCCTTGAAAGTCGAAGGTATAAACTAAGTTTCTGATTGTGGAAAATCTAGGGGATGATCTCATCCTTGCGCTTTCCTGGCTGCAAAACAACCATGCCTTCATAGCTACACAAATTGCAGCATGTACATTGGTAGTTCTAAGCATGTGGCAATCAGCTGGTGCGATTGACACGGGAACCACGAAGAACCTGTGAGCCTACTGCATCTGACTCTTCAACCACAGAATCAAACATTGAACAGCAACGAGTAGAGTAATAAACACAGAAGATGGGGCCATAGACAGCACAGCCCTTACCAGGTAACTGACAGCTTGAGTGCTGCTGAAGATACCTGAAGACGACCGAACACACTTATCCCTCCGCTCAGTCAGCCATCAGTAGCTGGAACAGGTCACGAGGCGAGCCTTCGCACCGCACCTAATGGCAGTGGCAAGTGCCACCTCCTCACCAAACAGACTGCCCACGATAACCATGAAGCAGACTGCATCAGAACATGGCACCATCACTGTCTCCAAGGTCCAGTGCACTGTATAACAAAGCAGCGGAAAGATGGATAGGTACACCTAGCCACGGGAGACACATAGTTCCCGAGGCCCACCCAACACCATCTCCACACAGGAGAGTGGACCAGCAGCCGAAAGAAGAGAGAAACCACTCCCATACTATCCCTCTGCATACTCCTGAGCGAATCACAGTGCCGAGAGCACCACCTCGTGAGGGCCAACCAGATTGCCCGACTTGCTGGTGGACTTCGCTGCACCTGCTGGTAATGTAGCAACCACTCAGCCACCAGCCCTGCCCAGCAGAGCAGCCAGTGTCGCAGAAAGGCAGCAAGACACAGTTCATCAAGCCCCATCGGCTGACACAGCACCGCCTCAGCACAGCACGCCATCTTGTGTGCTCCTTCAGCCAGTGACATCTGGGAGCACACCAAGCGAGGCTGGCGCCCCGCCTACCGTGAGCCAATCAGCTCAGCATATTCCACTGCCACTGGCCTGGCACAGACTACCCCTAGAGAAGAGAGCTCTATACCGAGAGAAGAGGAGGTCCACCCTCATCTGGCTCCCTTCTTCCTCCGAACAGCCTGTCTCCGCCTGTCGACCCCAGTCAGGCACCCGTCATGTCCAGCAGCACACCAGAGGACCACGCCATCGCCCAGAACGAGAGAGCTCCTAGACAGAAAAGGTACGTGCCCCCTCAACGTCGACAGATGCAGTGGCGCCAGTGCTGCGCCCACCTTTTGCAGCGGCCATCACCCTACAATTCCTGCGCGCTACGGCTCCAAGAAGCCAATGTGGACAATGTGGTGTGCTAGGAGAGAGCCTTCTGCTCAGTAGCTAGACTATACTCTGTCCACTGTAAGGTTGCAGCAGAAATTAAAATTGCTGACTAAATAAATCAAATCAATTGAATTCCACATTGATTCCTTTCATTCTGATCGTGCCATAACACAATTATGAACCTTGTATTTTTTTTCAATATTTCAAATGAATTTATGCTGTGCAATAATTTTACTGACGTTCAATTGAATGAATTATCTGCAACCTTAGATTGGATGAGTATAGGGAGTGCTCATTACCACATACCTTACTTCCTACCTTATTAGCTTAGCATAGGAGTGTTGGCAGTTTATGTTTTGCTCGTTACCTATCCTAGACCTATTGTAACCTTGTTCACCAGTGTGTACCCTGTAAATACTAGATTAGAAAGTGCTTCGTTCAAGTGAAGTGAAACCCCAGTGTGCCTCAACCAGAGCAGAGCAATGTGCCTAAGTAAACAAAGTTTTCATGTAGTTAATTTTTGGTTCGGAGCTTATCAAGCCGGGTAGAGGCACTTGTGTTCCGCTCACAATGATCCTGTGCGTTGGAAGTGTCAACAACCTTAATTGAAGCTTTCAACCAATGCATATAAAACGTTGGATGTCTCTCTCTTCAGTGTTTTGTGCTAAATATGTGAAGACTGGCAGCTTAGGATCAGTATATTATTAACTCAGGCATTCACTTGATTTCACTATGCTACACGTGTCTTATAAGACTTGCACAAACAGGCTACGGCTGCCAAGAATCTGCACCTAACAATTATGTGTGTATGTATGATTTGGTAAGTGCTTAACCCCAGCCGTTGTTGATGCCATTAAATGTGTAAGACACCCTAAGTATTTCTAAGACCATAAGTAACTGCCAATCTGCAACTAGTCCACCATCTATGTATGTGACATTCTTGTCTGTACAAGGAGAGTTCACCCCCTTAAGGCTAGGGAGCTTTCGGTTATTCCAGTTTACTATCTTTGGTTTTCAACGAACCACCACTATGTGTATTCAGGTTTGTTACAGCCATCTGCTGCCAACTGCCCATGTAAATGGTTCATTCCCAGAGGGCTAATTATAAGTACTTAACCCCATGCTGATGCGTTCAGCTTGCTTTATGTTACTACCCCTTTTGATTTTTTACACACCTGTGCACGTCTATGTCTTGATACCCACGCCGCGCTCCTGCAGGTTGGAAGCATGGGGAAGCTCTGCCTTCCAGAGTTCTATCAGGATCCCGCTTGTCTACATTCGGAAGAGGGGGGCTTGACGCACCACAGTCGTATCTTTACACTATGCCTCCTCATTGTCTTCTGCCTGTGGGCACTGCTCTTACCCTCCCCCCCAACTGCCTCACTTAAACATCGCCTGGGTTGCCTGTAAGACTGCCCCTAAATGAGCACCGCCAATGCAACTAGCTAAGTAGCTAGACCATCCCTCGCATCTATCTGCACACCTCCACCCCTGCAAGGAGGAAGACTTGTGGTGGCACCTCCCTCTTCTTCGCTCATCCCAGGCTGGCACACTGGTATATAAGGTGCGCACAGTGCAGTAAATCGTCGTCAGTTAACATCTCGTTGACGACTGCTCCTGCTCTTCTTAGAAATTATGAAAGGTTGCCATCTGCGATGAAACGATCATCCGCTGATCCTCTGCGTAGCATCTCGTCGGTATCCGTGCATGCGCTGCCGGAAACCTTTGTCTCTTGCACCATTTCCTTGGTGTCACCTGGACCAAGTAAGGAATCGTCGGGTCTGAGCTGTACCAGTCGCTAACCTCTTCGGAGGTTTAGTGGTACCTGTAGCTAGTCCAAGGCGTTCCCCTTGGGTAAGGCCCAGCTGTGGGGAGAGCTGCCGACCCTGCTAGTTCGTTCAGTCGCATAGCTTGTGCTACCGTCCTCATAGTCCCTGGGACCACTTGACAGGCATTGGCACTGTGCCAGAGCGCCTTGCATCGGCCTTCTGGTAGCCGCCAATGGAAATTTTTTATCTCTACCATATGATGTCCTTCTGTATGTCGGGAATAGGAGTTTATTCACATCGGGCCCGCCAAAGGATATACCCTTTCCCCTACCCTCAAGAACTTGAGGCCCCGGCATAGAGCCGGAAGGCGGCTCAGGCAGAGGGTCGCCTCGGCCATCAGAAGGCAGTCAGGCAAAGTGAGGTCCACTGTGATGGTTAAACCATAGATTCTCGCACCTGCCGCACCACGACGTAGATACCATGCCATTTCGAAGAGGTAGTGCCAGCATCCCAAGGGAGAAATCATTCTACAGCCACATATGACAATTTCCGTCCATCAACAAAGACCCTGTTCACGGAGCCACTTGCACCCTGCTCTCAGGGGCAAAGCGAAGACGCCGCCTGGTAGATACTCAAACCTACCTTCCACCCACTCAGCATAAAGTTTTTCTTGGTGCCGCTATGTGTGGCCCGACTTATAAGCCCTTTTGTGTCTCCTCAGCACGAGGTCATCAACTTCCTTCAGCTTGGTGAAGAACACGAAGCACCTGAGATTAAGGGTCATCCTTCAGAACCAAGTCCCCAGTGGTGTGAAGATGATAGTGATAAAAATTAAGTCCAAATTACATCTGAATTAATGGTTGATTTTACTAGCAGACAGAATTTATATTCACCAAGTACGTACGTACATATATTCTTCAGCAATCTATTCTGTACATTATACACTCTGACCAGTTAAGAATAATTACTGAACATTTTATCTGTCTGCTACAGAAACGAGTACTGTATGAGGAAGTTTGTGAAGTCTAAAAGGTATAATAATATGGCACAACTTAACAGTGCTGCAGGACTGGAACTAACAACATTCTCGTGATGCATACCTGTTTTCATCGAAGACAGGGACCTGCAGGAACAACACCGCAGTCACTCTATGACGTCCTTGTCTCTCCAAGATGTACAAATAATCCTAGAATATGTGCCTGCATGCTCTGGCTCGACACATAGCTCCTAGCAACCTGGTCATCGACTCACAAGTGGTGAAAGCAGCAATTAGCATATCCCTATTGATGAAGTGATCTAGACGTACGTCTTGCATAAAACACTCCTGTAACTGTACGTTATAATTTTTGACTGCCGTTGTCGCCTCTTCCAGCACCTAGCAGGCTGACCCCAGAAAAGAGTCCATCAAACTTATAAATCATTTTCATACTATACTTCAGTACACCGCCCCTATAACTAGCAGATCTCAGTAACAGTCAAATATTGCTGCCTGTGGTACACAAAGCACATATGTAACCTTGTCACCAGTCAGTATAATTCTCCTTCTACCTATCGCCACTGAATTTTTACTTCCACTCCACATAATGTCATGCTCATGAACTATTGCCACACATGCCACTTAGCAGCCAACATAAACATCAGATAATCAGAAACTCCTTGTCGCCTAGAGCACGCTCATGGCCTATCGTAAATATAAAATACATAGTAAGCTATTTATAAAGCAATATAAATATACAAAATTAAGTAATAAAAAAGTAGTACTCTGAATAATAATGGTTATTCAAAATATAATAGCAGATTAATAAAAAGAGATGGGAAAAAATTTTCTTTATCTATAGTAAAGTAAGTGTCTTAAATGTTATAAACATTTTCAATAAATATATTTTAAATATATACAAAAATTAATAAATAAGTGTACAAAAATTATTATGCTTGACAATGAAATTTGAAATTGTCACATGTTGAATCAAAATGAAGTACAGTACTGAAAACAGATCTCCAGGTGATTGACATTTCTTTACAGCCAAGTAAGGTGGTTAAATGCAAGAAAAGCATTGAGTTTTTTTTTTTTTTTTTTTTTTTTTTTTTTTTTTTTTTTTTTTTTTTTTTTTTTTTTTTTTTTTTTTTTTTTTTTTTTTTTTTTTAAGAAAAAAAATTTCTGAATTAGTTAGTTTTTCAGTGTTTCTTCACACACTACAGACCTGAAAAATGTGCTCCGAATCTCCGACTTTCTTCTGCAACTGGCATTCTTAACAAACATTTCTAATTATCTGAATGAACTCCACTTGAAACTGCAGGGCATTGATCATTTGGTGTCAGTTTTAGAGGGCCATATAAACTGATTTTGCAGTAACTGAACCTTTTTACCCAGCTTTGGAGAAGAAATGACTTGATACACTTTTCATGTTGCAGGCAACTAACAGAGGAATTTGAAGACGATGAATCACTGAATTTTTCTGAGTTCTGCTTAAACGTTCAGAGTATAGTGGCCGAGTTCAACATATGATTTCAAGCCTTCAAAGGAATGAAGAGCAGTATTCTCTGCTTTTTAACTATTCAAGTGATGACAAGAATGAGGCTCTATGTCAGTCCTAAAAATATGATACCATTTGAATACAGTAAGTACTTTTAAGTAAACATGAAAAATATACGTACATACAGGTTTTTGGCTTACGTACTTGGCGCACAATATTTCTCGCTCCTGCTTCAGTCCAATTCTGCCTTCAGTCAAATTTTCAAACCTTTGAAAGGTTGGCAGTCTGCTGGGTTAGTGGAGGGGAGGGGGGAAATGGGGTGGTGTGTGGCTGGCATATACACGCATATATATGAAAGCAAAGTCAGACTGCAAAGGGATACGTCGTCCTCACACCGCATCTACACATCAACGAGTTCATCCAGTAAGCCAACTGAACTTTAATATATACCAACAAGTGGGGGATAGTAGAGCAATATTTACACTTTGTCTTCAATCTCAAATCAACAGAATAGTGATTTGAATGCATGAAGAAAAATCAGTGGTCAACCGAGCCCTTAAATGTGCTCAGTATCAACACCAGGTAAAACTGACTGTTCAAAATGGATGTGTAATTCATGCTGAAATATATTAACTGGGCCTTGATATACAAGCAGTAGTGGACAGTTACTGTCATCTAGGGAAGCAGTAACTAAATGAAGATGGCAGTTGAAGAAGAGTGAATAGGCTGACCATACATGTATGATGAGCATCATGCACATTTCATCAAACCACTACCGTATTTTTTATTATCAATTTTTACCATTATTCTATTGTATTTTGTATTGTTGCATGCCAGTTTACAGCGGCAACCCCACAGGTCATAATTTATGACCTCCAATTAAGTTACTGTATATCTTTAAATTCTGTTAAAAGTATTTACTAACACCTTTGTTAGAATTTTTCAGTTTTCATGGTATATTTTTGGAGATATTTTTGGCTGTCTCTGAATGTAATTCTCTGAATGTTTGTTGTACAGTATTTACGATAAAATTTTGGTCACATACTTTGTTGCTGAAGTCTTTCAATTGAGATATTTTGTGTACTTTATTATTGATTAAAATTGTTTTAGGAATACGTCTTCATGAACTCTCCAAAGTTGTGAACTAAAGTTTTTTGGTATAGTTTTTTTATTAGTATTACAAAGTGCTGCGGACAGGCCTCATAGCTATTTAATAGATCCCCACCCCTTCTCCTAAATACCAGAATAAAGTTAATATAGACTTAAATATTTCCATTAAAGATTTTAACTTTTATTGTTCTGATGCCTGAACAATAGTAATTCAGGGCTGTTTGTGTTAGGAAAGTAAGTTATAATGGAAATTCTTCTCTTGTAATGCAAAGTTGATGACTTGTCAGGACCATGTGGAAAAAGTGTTGTTTCTCTGGAGATGGAGAATACATCTGTGCTGGCTCTGCCCGCCAACACGCACTGTACATCTGGGAGAAGAGCATTGGTAATTTAGTGAAGATTCTCCACGGCACGAAAGGAGAGCTTCTTCTTGACGTTGTGGTATGTTGAATATTTTGACGCAAGTACACTCAAAGCTTTAGAAGTGTTTGGTAAAAATTTAGATTTTGCATGTTTGGATGATGAAAAATTAGGCATTCTTATCACCAGCCTGAATTTATTTGACCAGTTAATGTATATTTTTAATAAAATTACTAATTAATCCATACAGTATTAAACTTCCTTTATCATCCAGTTTAAATATTTTCACATTTCATTATTAATAATACACACTAGAACGCTGTTATAATGTTCTTCAAGGGACCATGAGAAAAATACATTGCAAGAAAGAAAACATTACATGAGGGAAACCCAGAAATGAAGGAAATTGAATACAAAAATACTTGAATTTGTAAATATGAGTGGTTTTCAAGGTAAATATGTATTAAGTTGCTTAAATGTGTACAGGTTGTTCTAAGATATAAAATTACAAATAACTCAAGTAACTTCTCGCTAACTTCTTCGTACTTCCCAGAAAGCACCTTTTTAACATGGATGATGGTTTCGCACATTCAGTTGTAATTTTGTCCCAACTGGAAACTATCAAGTAAACACTGGAATATCCAAATGTGTGATTGTTGTACACTGAGTTAAATGAAAGAACCATAGTTTTGGATCACACTTTTTAAGCACTAACGTAAAAAATATACGTTACAAATGCTACAGTACAAATCACTGCTAATCTTTGATCTGTGTGTGAAGAATTATTTGTAAACAAAACATCTTTTACAAAAAATTTAGTTGTGAATTTAATCAGGCCTGTGTAAAATTGAATAGACCTTCATATTTACCTCTAAACGAATGTTTTGTGAGACGTTTGTGTTACACTATTTGTGTGAAAGTAAAAACATTGTATTACCGAGAATTTTTATCATTGTTCTTATGGATAAACTGATGGGAGAACAAGAATCCTGTATTATTGACAGGAAAACATAATAAATTGGAACATTATAGGCAGATTCTACTGTATATGTTTGTGTAGGTGTAGCTGGAACGATGCACTTTCTGTGTTAAGTTTGGTACAACAATGATTGTATTAAAATTTTTTTTGCACATTATCTCTTTCAAGTAATTTTGATATATGTTTATTATGTATTAAAATATTTATTCTTTGTTGTCTATAAAGCATATGGTATGTTGATTCCATTGCAGTTTTAGATCTCACAAATACTGTGATGTGTTTGAATTGAGAGTTGTATTTTTAATATGTTTTTGTGTTACACATTTTTAGGAACCTTAAAAAAGTCCCAAACTGTACAAAAAATTTTATACTTATTTCTTTGTACTGTAGATATAGATACCCTTGAACAATTAGTCAAAACATAGGAAAAATTGTCAGATTCAGTTGGAAACTTTAGCCGCAATGTTGACTTTAAAGTTGAGAAACTTTAGCTATGTACGTCCCGTAAAACGTTTCTGACCTTCAGGCGTTTGATTATTGAGCAATGTGAAGCTGCAGCATTAATACAAATTTAAACTGTATGCATATCAATTTTATTACAAATTGTCTTAAAAAGTTTATCATACAACATGACTCGGAACGATGCAGCATTGCTTAGCGTAGGAAGCATGCATTTAGACCGTTTTTCTGCAATGAGTGCTGTGTTTATTTTGAGTCACTTGACATGACAAAACCAAAGTATCTGTCAACTATAAATATTGGTAATTTAGTAATCAGAATAAAGTTATTACAGACGGATAATGTTAGATATTCACGGATATTTCTAACATCTGTGTTTGTCAACAATTGACACAAAAATTAGCGACGCATATGAATGGATTAACGAGATTCACTAATCTTTTTTGTGCTTATTTAAACCTACAAATCTTTCCCTTTATTTTTGCAGAAAAGGTCATGCTATATACAAGCAAATATACATACATTTGTGTTTTATTTTATGCCAAAATAAATAAAAAAGGAAAATTTTTAAAACCCCTTATAATGGCTGCACCCCATATTTTGTACCAAAAATTTTCGTGAAAACATGCGGCGATTATGTTAATAAATATGTGTATTTACATTTTATGTGCGGCACCATGATACAAGCAAACTACGCCTTATTCGAGGCCATAATTAAACTTATGCAGATATATTAATTTTTCAACAATAAGTAGTCAGTTGAACATGTTCACACTCATTCTACAAATTTTTCCAAACAGGAAAACGGGTGGAAAGTTTCACTGCTACTTTACTGAAACAGATTAGAAAATAGTTCAGTCTGTAAAAAACATTACAGTAAATGGTTTCCTGTATAACATCTCAATTTTTTACAATACTATAATAATTTACTATACATATTAATTTCATTATCAAAATTCTACAGCAAGAATCTTCTAAAAAAACTTTGGAAAAGTATGTAGACGTAAGTTTGAATTATTACAGGATTTTACAGGATTTTTTAATGCTAATTACAGGATTTTGGAAATGAACTTGGTGGCATCCCTGGTTTATTATGTATATGTCTGTCTAACACTAATAAAAATAAGTGTGCAAAGTATTTTTAGTGCATGGTATTCTGTCTTACTTTGACAAGCGTGATAGTGGTGTACTACAAAGAAAGCTTACTTTTTTTTTTTTTTTTTTGCAATTGTGGTCTCGTACACCTTTTTAGTTGCATTTGTGTGCACACTCCATGTCTTTTACAACAGATGTTTTTAAGATTTTTTACTAATTTTTGTTTTTTGTTTCATAGATATGGCTTGCTAGTAAATGTTAACTGCAGTTTGTTGTTATTGCATGCTAAAGAACACACTGTATTTCAAGTAACCTTCAATTGAGACAAAACATGTCCAAACATGGCAAACAAGTTTTGATAAAAAAAAATTTGGGAGTTAAATACATACTATAGTCATATTTAAGGTTCCTATCTACCTGCGCTTGAAAATGCACTGCAGCAAGTTACAGGTAATTATATTTGGAAGAAACATCTCAACGCTCATTAAGTTTGTACATCTATGACAAGAAAACACATTTCAAACAATGTTTCTATAAGTTTAAAATTAGGATCGCTTATTGGAAACACGATTTTCAAGACTCTCAAAATGGACTGCTTTTTTTAAACTGCAGTATCTAGGAAAATTCCAACCAGATTCAAAAAACACAATAATAGAATGAACCATAAGTATTGCAAATAAAATAATACGCTCACTGCTTATAATCGCATAGGAAAATGAATAATTGTAAAACTCTTTGCACCAGTTGCTGGGTTTGTGTGTAGAGGCGATAATGCATTACATATGTTGACCGACGTTACTCTTAATGCTCCATCGGTTTTGCGCCTCACGTACATCAATGCAGCCTACCTAGATAAGAACTTTGACAAAACATTGATTTAGAGTAAAACTTTTTGGGAACTGAAAATTTTGTTACATCAGAGTTGTGCTGTCTGAAATTATAAGTTACTGTACATTGTTCATCAAAACACCTGGGTAGGTCTTGTTTTAACATTTTGGTGACAGCAAGGTCATTAATTGGCTTAGATAATCAGGAACAGGAAGTGAGCGAGCCACGCCGATTCAGAATATTTTAATGGGGTGATTTCAGAAATCTAACTCAAAATACTTGGGGAATCATTTGAGGTAATAAGTTCTTTGCAAGGGTATTAGAGTTTGGAAGCATTAATCAGTATATTAAAACAAACATTGGTACCTTGATATAGTTTTAATAATTTCATGTTTCTATACCTAATCTGTCTTGCATGTGAATTCAAGTTTTTGACAGCTGTGAATGTCGTGTAAACACCTTTTTCCATGGGCAAACACACATTTTTTTTATGTGACGTACTGGACAATTTAACAGTCAGCAGTGTGTTTTTTAACTCAGGAATCACCTGTGGCAGTCGAAAACTGCTGTTTCTATGGAAACAGCTGTCAAAAGCTAGAATCCTTATGGGAGACAGATTACTGCATATCATAAATGAGAACTGTTGGTAAATGATAAACTGAAACTTTTTTTGACAGTGGCATCCTGTGAGACCCATCATAGCATCAATATCGAGTGGTGTTGTTTCTGTGTGGGCACAGAATCAGGTTGAAAATTGGTCAGCATTTGCTCCAGATTTCAAGGAACTTGACGAGAATGTTGAATACGAAGAAAGAGAATCAGAATTTGACATTACAGATGAAGACAAATCAGTTGAAATGGGTCCCAAAGAAAAGGATGAAGAAATTGAGGTGTTTATTTATTTTACTCTCTATTTATTCATTCTTATTTACTAAGTATTGATGGGTCAAGACTTGACAAATTGAGAAAAGTTCAGTTATAGTTGGGTCACCATTTGAATTGAGTTTGTTAGCCCCATGTCAAACGTTGAATTTTACATGCTAAACTTGAAAATTAACACATGTCATCTAATTACATAATAGTAACTTATACAAAAGAATTCAAACGTTAGCTGCAAAAACATTCTGGTAACTGCTTGCATTAGTTTTGTTACCATTACAGCAGACGCTACAAATAATAAATAGCCTTGAAGGCTACAATGGCATACTTGTAACAACTGTTAAGGTCATATGAAAATAGCAGAAACTCTTAACTTCACAAGCGGTTGTGTTGATAAAAAATATGGGGGGGGGGGGAGAAGCGTACAATTGATGATATCAGCAGCAGAATGGAAAGACATGCAAAAAAGATAAAGGAGGGAGAAAGGATGCAATTGTGAAAACTTAGACCCCTTTTTTTTCTGTTGAGATAAGTGTAGATGGGAGGCTGTAAGGAAAGAAAGTTTATGGGGGGGGGGGGGGTGGGTTTGGCAGCAAGAGATGTGTGACACACTGCAGATGCAGTTTACCTCCACCATCAGCAAAGTTTTGACCTTGAGCTATAACTTGTATAGCTGGCTGTAAAAATATTGGGAGGAGGAGAGAGAGGCAACCAAATAAAAAAAAAAAATAGCTACACAGGTCCAGTGGCATTAGTATTAATATTTGTAAAATTTTCATTATGTTCACTTTAATTACGAAAGGATACATTATTACTGTCCATTGTGCATGTCTGATGCTTACTTTGCAAGCTTTGATTTATTGTAGAATCATAGAACTTTGTGTAGTGCTATTATACACTCTGTTAAGTTCATTTAGTAGTCCTTTTTCAATGTAAATTGTATCTGTTACATAACATTATACACACATACAGTATGTATAACACTTATTTCTGGTAAAAACTGGCCCAATTTGGTAACACAAGAACATAGTTATACCCGGAACCTTGACACATCTAAAGACTGTACTAACATGCAAACATATGAAAAGCCAAACTGTTGACCTACAGAGTGAGGAGGAAACAAGTGCAGTACTTACGTATAAGTAGAGTACAGTAGAACCCCAATATTACGAGTACTGGATTTTACAAAGCCATCTTCAGGAACCGTCAAATAATCTTAAATCATGAGAGTAAAAATTGCAGTAAAAACTGATTGTGCATAAGTTTCTGCATCTATAACAATGGAATATGTGAATTGTAGGATTATTTCTTGTAACTGCCATGTCGTGAGATGAAAAACAAGAAAGGAACAAAGCAAATTGGTCTTAAACTGCAGTAGTTGTGATTTGAAACAAGTGCATCGTATGGCGCCTGAAGGCAGACTGCCTTTGCAACTTGCGAATCAATAGGTACATCACAGAGTAATGGTCTTATGCGCTTCCTCTCCCCTTTCCGCCATCCTCCCTTTTCCTTCCGAACCTATTACGAGTCAGCTTTCCTCTTATCACGTCCGGTGCCTGGTAACCGTAACGTAAGCACAGCGACAAGTCCACCAACAACCAATGATCAAGAAAATTACACACCCCCTACACCTTAACCCTTGCATCCACCAGTCCCGTGGTGCTTTGCCTGTTAGTACTTATTTCATTTAGTAAGCTATAGTGCTGGCATGGTGTTCGGTTTTGTGTTACGTTTCGCAATATTTCTGCTGTTTTATTTTGTCTTTTCTTTTGGTTTTCAAGTTCGGATTGCATTTAGGTTGATACCCAAAAAAATACTGTTATTGGAGATATTCAGCTTTGCAGCAGGCTTGTGCACTAGATGTGAAATGCTGTGGTAGACACTCCACTCTACCTCAATCACTCCCTAGACATGCATAAAAATTTTCTAAGAGGTTGTGATACCGTAGGCATGTGAGTAAATTTGATAAGAGGGGTTAGAGGAGTGGGCTGGCTGGGTGTGGCGCGTAACAAGGTGAAAGAACCACCAGAGGGCAAGTCAGAAAGTTTCCGAATCTGAGCCCCACACACCCAGCTGCTGCTACACACAAGCAGCCATCGTTAATCCCTCTCTCGTCCTCATGCCTAGGCTATATGCTCCTGACCATGTCTTTTCTGCTACACGCAGACATGTCTAAAAATAGCGTGTGTGAAAACAACAGTGCATGTGTTGTGGTTAGTAAGGTTACTGAACAGAGTGACACTACGTATAATTTCATCTCTTGTCACCCCAAAAAGCTACAGCGCAAATTATGTAGAGTATTTTTATTATTATTTTTTAAAGTTATTAAATTATGAAAGCTAGGGCTTACAAATTATGCATGTAATTATGGTATGTATACGCCCTCTGAGGTATACATTATTCAGAATGTGTTTGTTTCTCTGTTACCGTATTTACCCATGTACAAATCACTAATATTTCACATTTGAATTACAGAAAAAATAATACAGGAAATGTGTGTACATGGTACTTAATTCACTTATTCAGCGGAATGTAATGGCATGGCTATGTTAGTGAACTGCCAGTGAAGGCCTCCATGTGTTGTACGTTTTACAGAATCAGTATTCAACACACTTATACATCTTTTTGTATTTACGCTATAAAATTAGGCTTGTTATAGCACGTGTGTGTTTGCGCGGCCAGACATCTTCTTCCCTGATGAGCCAGTCAACTTGCAGTGAACCTCGTCTATATTTTAAGATGGATGGGGGTTGTCTCTCTCAACCTCCTACCTCTGCCCTTCCCCTTCTGCCTTCCCTCATCATCACAGTATACAAATAGGGTGATGTACTTACTGTATATACAGAAGAACCCTGTGACAACATTCCTGCGTACAACATTTTCCTGCATATGACATCACTTTTCTTTGGTCCCACAATTTTTCCATAAACCATTATGCTTTCATTTTCTGCTTATAACAGCAATGGTATTTTCATTTCCTGCGTATAGTAACACTTATTTCACAGGTCCCTTGAAAAACGTTATAACAGGGTTCTAGCGTACATAATTTCTTTAAAGTAATAACCTTGAGGCGTGTGTGAAATGAGTGTGGCGCTGATTTTGTACAAGTAGTGCTGTATGGTTGGGCAGGTGGATGCTTCAACAATAGAGCCTGTGCCAGCATTCTGTAGTTCTGATGAGGAGGCTGAGGATTCAGAGGTTCTGGAGTTTCTGCCCATTGCACCAGAGGTGGAGGAGCCAGAGGATAACTGGAACGCCCACGGCCCGCTTGGCCAAGGCGAGTCCAAGGCAGAAGATAAGCAGAGAGGAGAGAAAGAGAACACATCTCCAAAGGTCAAGCACAAATGTCACAATTATGACATAGAGCTTGTGGGAGCACCAACAGATGGTAAGTACTACAGGTAGGCTTGTAACTAGAGTTGTTCTGATACCGATACTCATCCCATTTTAAATGTACCTATCACCATCAGGTTTAGTATTGTGCCAATACACACAGTAATTCCTGTATTTATGTGAGTGTAATACATCCATTTTCGCCAAGAAATGTCCTCAACTATGAACAGTAGTTTTATCAGTAACCCTACCACCGCATTCCTTGTTGACACTCACCAATAGTAGTTTCAGATTCCTAAACAACCATTTTCTGCAGATCAAGGGCACAGCAATGGGCACACGCATGGACTCTTCGTATGCAAATCTTTTCCTTTTCATCAGCCAATCTAACCTCGTTGCTGTATGAAGTTTATAGACAATATTTTCAAGATTTGTATCTCCACAGAGAACTGCCGTATTCCTGGATGTCGAATTAACACTCCACAACGGTACCTTCAACACCTACAGTATCTGCACTTCAAAAGCTACTGCCCCTACAATAGAAAAGTCACTACCTTACAACTTTGCCACAAGGGCAAATCTCATGTGCTCCACCCAGAGCGATCCAATTAGATAACGTGGCCAGATAGCCAGAACTTTCATCAACAAAGGTAACCCCAAACCAATTGTTCACCAAAAGATCCAATGTGCCATTATAAACACAGACACACAAACTAAAACCATCAATTCAGACATTCCTCTTGGTTGTTCCTTACAATGAAGGCCTGAAGAAACTCAAGACCATACTGAACTCTGGACACAAAATCCTGGCTGCCTCACCACAAACACAGGATTTGTTTTCAAAAGCTCCTAGATTGGTTTTCAAATGACCAACCAACCTCTGCAGTAAACTACAGTAGAACCCCGATTTAACTAAATGCCACGGGACCCGAAAATGTTTACTCTAAATCAATGTTTCGTTAAATCCTACATCATATTTTTTCACACACACACACACACCCACACTCTCCCTCCTCCCTCCCCCTCGAACAAAAAAAAAGTTAAATCCTTGGGCATTTTTTGTTGGAATTAAAGGTATTTTTAAAAAAAAGTCTGTTGGCTCAAAACAATGACAAAATGCATTTACAGTTAACAGGTAAGCCACAGCTGTGAAAGAAAAAAACCTTCAAAATTTTTCTAGTGAAATGCTTGGTGAGCATGCACATGGTGAGTTAGGCCGCCTGTGCACCATCAATCTTTGTCTCTCTCCTGCCTGCTCCACCAACAAAATTCAGGAAATTCCCATGGGAAAAAAGAAAGAAAGAATACTAAATTAAAAGTTTGCGAGACAACAGTAAAATAATAATTAAATACGCTCTGCGGTGGCCATTGTAGCTTACATGCAGCCACACTCGTGAAACAAGTGAGTCTGCTCACTAAAAATACTTTGCACTCGAGTGTTTTTTAACATTGGAGAAACAAATTACACTCCGATTTTACGAACCCTGGATTTAACGAAGGTAGCGATTCTACGAATACAATCTCAGGAACCCTCAAAAAATAACAAAATTATATGACGAAAAAAATTGTAAGGAATTATGTTGACAATGAATAAAACATACTGTATCTAATTCACGGCATTAAAATATGAATTGTAGAGTTGCAGTTATTACTTGGTAAGTCACAATATTAAAAATAAAACAAAAATAGCGAAAATCCGTTAAAAAATGCGGCAGTGACAGTTTGAAAACCGCGCGGCAGCGGCGCCTGTGCCAAGCCGGCCGGCCTGTCTCCGTCAACTACGACGTATTAGGATCTATATTGAGGTCGTACTATAGACGCAAAGTTTCAGCGCATGCGCATATGCTCATTTAACTATAGTACAGCCTCCTCCTAGGCTGTTTCACGACGTCTTATATCTCTCTCGCCTCGCGCCGAATGAGTTTACTTTTTTACACGAACTCTAAAAATAATAGCGTGATATTTTTCTTTATTGCGTTAAAACCATACGTACTTAAAACAATTAACTTGGCGCATAATTTGCGTAAACAATGCGTTACTGCGAGTTGTAAAACGTGGGTTTCACAAATGAGCACGATAATAGCGCTACCTATTCTCCAAGCGAACAAACATTTGTCTCCGGGTATGTAGAACTTGGAAAATAAATAGACGTTCGTGTATTACGTAATCCCGGAACTCCTAATTTATTTTTACCGCATATACTGATTGTGAAAGTGATTATTTTCATTCACTTATACATGTAATTCTCGACGATTTTAGGTAAGAACGTCACAAAATGGCGTTTTTGGAACAACGTCGTTATATGCTACGGTGCCGCTATCTATCAGCCATCTTGTGAACGTTCGTACAGTTGCGCTATGTGTCCGCTATTCACGCTACTAGTATCTACGGTCTCGTACAATTCAACAACATCGAGGGAATGTTTTTACGTTAAGTTATATAAAACTAAGCAATGAATAAATACATCCGCCTATTCCTTCTTTCTTTGGTGAATAATTTTCAAGGGCATTTTACTAGTAAGGAATGCCTACTTTTTTTCCATTAAACGCTACGCAAATCGGGCTATTCGCTTGTGAGATGGCACTCGACAGCTCGGTTTTCTCTTTTTTTTTAGGACAAAGGTCGATCATATCTATTGTTTAGTGGTGTTCTTTTGATCGTAAGACGTCTGCCTATTGATATAAATTTATATTTCAACTGCCACTTGCGTTATTTTTCCGTTAAATGCTACGGAATTCCGTCTATTCGCTCGAGAGAAGACACTCGGAATCTCGATTTTCTCATTTTTCTAGGAAAAGGATTGGTCATATCTATTGTTTAGCGGTGTTCTTTTGATCGTAAGA
>PNEQ01098348.1:0-23174 GCA_003012365.1 Medauroidea extradentata
TGTTTCTGAACATGCTGTATAGTTGTGGCGTTCTTACAACGTGTTTGTTTATGAACATACTGTATAGTTGTGACGTTCTTACAACGTGTTTGTTTCTTAACATGCTGTATAGTTGTGACGTTCTTACAACGTGTTTGTTTCTGAACATGCTGTATAGTTGTGACGTTCTTACAACGTGTTTGTTTCTGAACATGTTTTATAGTTGTGACTTTCTTACAGATTATTTGTTTCTGAACATACTATATATTTGTGACGTTCTTACAGATTGTTTGTTTCTGAACATGCTGTATTATTCTGACGTTCTTACAGATTGTTTGTTTCTGAACATGCTGTATAGTTGTGACGTTCTTACGTGTTTGTTTCTGAACATGCTGTATAGTTGTGATGGACTCTGAGGTTTATTATACAAGTTATATAGCTTATAAAACAACAGGGATGTCCAAAATTCAGGTGGCTTGCCCAACGGGGCGTTGAAATAGTCGGCAAGTTTGTAAATAACAATCTCCTACATCGTAAACCGTTATATTTAACTGCGCCGCAAGAGCCAGTACATAACACGGGCATATTTGTGAGTAAATTTTAACTCATTGGAAAATATAATTTTCTTCGATTTTTATTTTTTTTTTTACAGTTTTTCCATAAGAACCTTCAAAACTGTGTAGATTCTGATTGGTCATTTTTAGTGTTCATTTGTCTTCAGGGCCCATTATACCGCAATTTTATCACCATTTTTTATTTGTACCAGATAATTTTTTTTTTCTTATTTTATACACAAATTTTACTAAATTTTGCTCTTATGAAATTTTTTGTCTCTCATAGTTTTCGCGAAATGGCTTGTTAAAGTCATATTTTGCATGTTTCCTTTTTAACGACTACACAAAAACCAACTGATATACCAAACTTTAAAAGTCACAGTGGATAAAGACATTACAGGCTAAAATTTCATTCTCATAAAAATAAAGAATAAAAATTATTTTTTTTTTTTAAATTGCTGAAACTGAAAATAAAAATTTTAAAAGTTCAATAATTTCACCATTACTCATCAAATAATCCATTTCAGGTTCACCACCACTCATCAAAATATCTATTTCAGGTTCACAAGTATTCGTTAAATCATCCATTTCAGGTTCACCACTAATCATTGAATCGTCCATTATAGGTTCACCACTATTCATGAAATCATCCATTTCAAGTTCACCATTACTCAATAAATCATCCATATCACGTTCACCACCACTCATAAAATCATCCATTTCAGGTTCACCAGTATTCACCAAATCATCCACTTCAGGTTCATCACCAATAAATAAAGTCGTCAATTTGAAGTTCAAAATTACTCATCAAATTTTCCATTTCAGCTTCACCAAGACTCATCAAAACATTAATTTCAGGTACACCACCACTCGTTAAATCATCCATTCCAGGTGCACCACTAATAATTGAATCGTCCATTTTAGGTTCACCAGCACTCATAAAATAATTAAGTTTAGGTTCAACGCTACTCATCAAATCGTCAATTTCCGTTTCACCACTACTCATTAATTAAAGCGTCCGTTTCAGGATAACCACTACTCATTAAATCGTCTGCTTTAGGTTTATCAAAACTCATCTAATCATTAATTTCAGGTTTACCACTGCACATCAAATCATCCATTTCAGGTTCACCACTACTCATGAACTCATCCAAATCAAGTTCTCCATTACTCATACAACCATCAATTTCAGGATTACCACTACACATCAGATAATCTGTTTCAGGTTCACTACTACACATAAAGTCATCCAATTCAGGTTCACCACCACTTTTTAAAACACCCATTTCATGTTCACCATTTATCATTAAATCTTCTATTTTAGGTTCACCACCAATCATCAAATCATAATATTCAGGTTCACTATTACTCATCAAATCATCCATTTTAGGTGCAACACTACACATAAAATCAGCCATTTTATTTTCACCACCAAACACCGAATCATCAATTTCATGTTCACCACTACTCATCAAATCATTAATTTCGGGTTCACCGCTACCTATGAAATCATTTATTTTCGGTTCGCTACCACTTTCAGGTTTACCATTACTCATTAAATCGTCCATTTCAGGTTCAATGCTACACATCAAATTATAAACTTCAGGTTCACCACTACTCATAAATTCATTACTTTCAGATTAATCGCTACTCATCAAATCATCAAATTCTGAATTACAACTACTTATTAATTCGTCCATTTTAGGTTCACCACTACTCATAAAATTATCACTTTCAGGTTCACCGCTACTCGTCAAATCATCTATTTCGGGTTCATCACTATTCATCAAATCATCAATTTCAGTTTCATCACCACTTATAAAATCATCAATTTTTGGTTCTCCATTATTCTCAGGTTCACCACTACACATAAAATAATAAATTTTAGATTCCCCAATACTCATAAAATAATTCATTTCAGGTTCAGCTTCATTCGTCAATTCATCCGATTTAGGTTCTCCACTACTCATTAAATCACCCAAATCAGTTTCACCACCACTCATAAAATCATCAGTTTCGTGTTTACAATTACTTGTCAAATAACCCATTTTATAATATTATTAATACTACTCATCTAATTATCGATTTCAGTTTAATCACTACTCATAAAATCATCAATTTCATGCTCACCACGATTCATGTTATCTAAATTTCAGGTTCAACACTACACATTAAATCATCCATTTCAGGCTCACTGCTACTCATCAAATCCATTTCAGGTTCACGACTACTCATCAAATTATCCAAATCATACTCACCACTACTCATCAAACCAATAATTTTAGGTTCACCCCCACTTATAAAATCGTCCATTTCAAGTTCTCGTGCAACAAGAAGTCATCTAAAACAAGGGATTTTCTGTAACAAAACCGTAACGTCGCAATTCTTTCTCGTCTGTTTTTTCTTTAAATTGTACGTGTGTAACTATGGGTCAGTGTCGAAGCTACTGGATTTTTATTGATTCCGTTAAATATTGAAAATAATTTGCTAAAAATCGTCGAAAATATATAAAAATGTAAACAGCTACAATTAGTCGCCTTCCCTTTCCAGCATGTCATTTCTGTGTTTGCATAAGAAATGTACTACAGTATCTCGTGAATTCCTAGCAAAAAATACGAAAACATATTTTCTACATAAGTTTCGCAATACTGCCTTTTAATTGTTTTATAAAATCAAATTTATTTTTCCAGAGATTGACAGTCCTGCTGTGACTCCTTAATTTTGTAACATTTTATCTTTTATACCAGCGAAAATTACTCTGCCTTTGCACCATTCCGCAAGACCAGAAGACCAGACATGCACTGGCTATTCAGGGTTAAGTGAACACTTATCTAAGTCTGCCGCACAAGCGTTAACAGCTAATAAAACTATTCAATTCCTATGTCTGATGTTAACTTTGAAGGTCACTTATGCTCTTATTTATATTTCAAGTGTTTAGCTTTGTACTAACACGTGCTAGATGAATATAGTCTAAACTGCATGACTTAATACAGTTGGGGTTTAAGAGAAGGCCTTCAGATCAGGGATTTCTCCAAATAAACAGTATATTCCATATTTACTCGCAAACTTATCAGTGTGGGTAGTTACGCTTTACAGAATGTTCGTATATGTCTAAATATTTTAGATTTTATACATTATATGTCATTTAATAATAAAATTTACCAAAATAAAATTCGTCTTAACGATTTTGTGTACGGTTCTTAACAGAGGATTGTAAAAATTACCCTCTTTTAGAAAAAAAAAATAAAACAGTTTATGGTGAACTAAACATGTGTGTTAAAATAAGGGCACCAATCCAGGTCGGTTTTTGGCACTATGGGATTCCCTCTTTAACAATCTGTTCTGTATGCGGTAACAATATGTTGTGTAGAAGAAATGAAGTTACTTGCTCTTCAAACGGAACATATTGGAACGTCAACAATTCTGGATAATCGTCCCTATTTTGGCGCTAGGTTTGACACAGTTATAGGATCACTCGCCTGCCGCCAGGATAATCCAGTTTTGATTCACGGCGAGGTTGGCCCGGATTTTCGCATGTGAAAGTCGTGCCGTTAGTCGGCATGTTTTCTGTAGGCTACTTCATACTCACCTAATGTCATCTGTCACCACAGGAAAGGCCTATATGTTAGGATCTAGTAACCCCCCTAAGTGTATTGGTTTGTTAATGTTTCTTGCCTTTTTGTTTTTCACGACCGATAGTTCCAAAAGCACGACATTGGAAACCCAGCTGTTGATCTTACTTTTAGTTTACAGTGTAGAACTGAACTAGCAACGCATATTTCTGTATTTTTATGGATTAACAAATTTAATAATTTGTATAAGGTTACAGAAATAAAGACATAATTATGAGTGACCAGTTCAGATCTTATATGTGTACTTAAAAGAGAGATCAATAGCTGCATTCCCAGTATGGTGCTTTTGGAGATTTCCGTCATGAAAATTCCAATTTGGCAAGGAAAACCATTAAAGCGACACATGTAACGAGGTTACCGACTCTTAAGCGTTGATCAAAATCTCTTTACGTCACTCTACTCGTCCTTACCATGAATAAAGCCTAGTAACAACAGCAGTTGTTTCCTTGGTGGAACTGGCAGCAAGGGTCGTAACTTGACACACAAGCAGAGATTGGTAATTCTACTGCGATGGACGCTAAAGACGATCGGCCTGCTCTGACTCTGGCATCAGTGAGTATATAACGAGAGAATCATTACACCTCAGTGTTTAATTGCAATAACCTTATTTTTACCGAAGACGTCCAAAGTTGGTTGCATTTATCCCTACAAAACCTCCAACATCAGAACACAAAATTGAATACAGTTTTTAATCTAACGTAGGTAGACTCATCCATTGCCATCTTCATACTATGGTCTGTTTCTACATGTGACCTTTTAAAATAATAAAATAAATTGTTTGTTGATTACTTGCGGTAATACAGATACACCATTTCAATGTATTATTTCTTTATAGCGTTTATTTTTCCTTGCTGAAGTGATCGCACAACAGTAAGGATCTTGTTCGAGATATGAAGGCCTGCTCTGGGATTTGAAGGACAAAGCGACGCTGACGATGGACCATCAAATACGATTGTTGACTGCGTGGTAGTTATCGGCGCCGCCCCCGCTCCTGTGACGCCTCTGGCGCCGGCGTGGCCCGTCGCCCGCCCCCGCAGGCAGGTCTCCCCAAGAACGCGGCAGTAAAATACTCAGTAGAATGGGGGAAAGAAGAGTGAAATGGAGTACGTCGGAGTCGATGTGTGTGTTTAGACCCATTTAACCCCGAGAACATCCATCCCCAGGCTGCTGAATCAGCTAAACGTGACCTTGAAATGCAGTGCTTCCGCCATTGTAAGGGTGGGTGCCTGACCTGAAAGGAGTGGGAGGAAGGGATGAAATTACACATTTTTAGTATTTCGCGGGCCATCCGTCAACTGGCTCGCCCCGCTGACGGGTACAGTTCGCGTGGGAGACAGAAAACTCTCGAGATATTGAAGCAGATTTTGTTTGTTCCCTTATTTTTATTCTGCTCCGTCTCACTCGTATTCATGCTCGACGTCCGGACCGGAGTTAAGGGCACGGCATTTCATTAACTACAGCCCTTAATCAATTAATTTTGAGCGCATTCCGTTAGCAAATACGTGATTGGCTTCCTGAAACTGATGTGCGCGGTTTTT
Source organism: Medauroidea extradentata (assembly GCA_003012365.1). Taxonomy (NCBI): domain Eukaryota; kingdom Metazoa; phylum Arthropoda; class Insecta; order Phasmatodea; family Phasmatidae; genus Medauroidea; species Medauroidea extradentata. The sequence goes on from PNEQ01098348.1 coordinate 5,704, forward strand.
GTAGTTTCTGTGACATGCTTTTTCTACTAACCTTCGCAAGATAAAATTCTGCATTCGAGTATTCAATATCATAATTTGAGAAATGAAAATATTAGTTTGACGCATTTTGAGTATCGGTATAGGTTATTTTAATTTCAAAACATAATTTTAAAATATATTGCGTAACATTTACGATCCTTGAGTGCATATATCATAAAAGGAGAATTATATTATTTATCTAACTTAAGTACGTGTTTAACGTATAATGTCACATTATTTTACACGTAAAAACGTTATAACTACAGTGTTTCAAAGTGTCCTGTGTATGTATACATATATACACATATACATACACGCTCACACAACCATTTACCACGTAGACATAGCACAAACGAGCTACACCGTACCCAAGCAAATGGAACGTACCCAATGAATTAAAATTCATGAAGATAGTGTGACGGGTTCGAGATATGTAGACATATCTTATAGCACATATTTCACCTCTTTTAACCCCCTTACGGGGCGGAGTTTGGAAAATCCTTTCTTACTGCTCGCATACGATCTAAAGGAAATTTTCACAATTCTAGGTTCAGCCGTTTGGGCTGCAGTTTGATATGTCAAGTCAGTCATTATACATACATATATATATATATATGTGTGTGTATGTAGAATGAAGTGCCCCACACTCACTCGTCAACGAACAGCCCAAACCGATGAACCTAGAGAGAATAAATTTTTGGGGCATTCCCATTAAGCTGTAGACACCCACAAGGAAGGGATTTTTCGAAATACGAAAACTAATATGGTCAAAGCTGATGAAATCGCTAGTGCTTAAAACCTCTGGGGTACTTTTATTTCAGATTGAAGTTTACATAAATGTATATTACGTTATCAAAAAACATTTTGAAATTTTAATATTAAGGGAGTGAAAAGCCGTACAATTTGTTTTCAACTAAGCCTCTATAACACTTAAGCTCCTTTCAGATATAAAAAAAATTCTTCAGAAAGAAGTTAACGCATATCACTGGAAAGCAGTTTCAGGATTTTTTTAAAATTAATCTACTAAGGGAAACTAAGATGTACAATTTCATTCATTCGTAAATGTTGTAAATAAATGCAATAATTATTTAATTTGTCAAAATGTGTCCTAAAAACTTATATTTTCTTTTGTTTTGTTAAATTTTTTAAAGTAAACTGTTTTATGTATCGGTAATAGCCAAAGTAAATGGATCTGAAGTTAATTATATATGACTGCCAACCTAACGATACGAAACTTTGGACGAAAATGGATGTACGAAAGAGTTATGTATTCACGCAGTAATACCTACATGTAGTGTAGCAGGGTAGACGTGGAGAATGAGAGACAAACCAACCCTCCCACACTTACGTGAAGGAGCCCACTAGTGTTGTTTGTGGGCGTGGCCAAGAAGGACGTCATGCTGTGACAAAAAGTAAAACATATGTAAAAAATTAAATTACAATAACGAAACCTTTACATGTGCTTTTAATAAAAATAAATGACAAACGTAGACTACCAAATTTCAAAAGTTTTGAATAAATGGTTTGGTTATTGTTGAAGATTCGATATGCCACAGTGGCAGGAGGTCGCTGATTGGCAGGCAGTTGTATCCACGGAGAAGAAGGGGTGGCTTTGTCGTAGATTGGGGGGGGGGGGGACACTCGTCGAGGTTTCGGACGTGGAAGATATTTTTTTTAATTGGGTGTACACCCGTCTACGAAAGGTGAGAGTAACCGAGGTTGATAAGTCGAAATGAAGTCGCTTTATTGTTTAAATGTGAAAAATAACGAGCAAGTAAAGCCTCGATTACCATCTCCTCACACGCGCGTGGATAAGTTGAATAGCTGCTGATAGCGACTCCTGCATTCTAACGCATCGGTTCTGAAACCCTACGTCACTGGCTTTAATCTCGAACACTAACAGTTGCCACGTACGTTTGTATTAATTGCAACAAACTAGAGTAGGATAAACGTTGCAGCACAAGAAAAATAAAAAGGTGGTTTCAAATACTCTTCTGCATCTCTTAAACTTGTTAAGGTGTGGAGATGATTTTTGAAATGCTTAAAGTTTACGTAAATACCTGGAAAGCAATTTTAAGGGTTTTAAAAAATCGACAAATTAAGGTATGGAAACATAAAAATATTAAAATAGAACCAAAAACCGTTTACGACTTCAGAGAAATAATTAAGAACATCATCCTGGTTATCTTTTCGTTCGTAGCACTTGAATGGAAGATTGCATTTAATACAAGTTGCCGTTTAATAAGCATAGCCTTTTTTTACTTCTCTCATGTCGTCTCATACTGGAACTCGTACCAAAAGCTTTGTTTCATTGTCCGCACTTGTATCTTGATGTTGTTGCATTGTTCACAGAATTGTCAACGGTGTTCGCATGTTGATCTGAAGTTATTGTTGTAGTACACATTTCTTCATCGCCATTTGCAGCAGCACCATTTACAAGTCTATGTCTTGTCTGCGGTGATGGTAATAATGGTTTTGAAAGGGGAACAGGTCCTGTGCATACTTTCTGGTGTTTGTTTAGATTGTCAAAACGTGCAAACAAATTATAGCAGCTATCGCATATGTAATGTTTACGACTAGGATTCCTTTTACTGTGGGCTGCATGTCTGTTTGCATTACGAGCACATGAAAATGTTTTTTACGGTAGCTTCATGAACGTCTGTATGATGAGGATGTCAATTCTGATATCTTCGGCTCTGTTGCGGAACCAGTTTTCAATTCTGTAGGCTCCGTTTTGCAACTTGATGATAGAAACTTCCGCAAATAGCGATTCACTGGTAAAGGAACAAGTTATTTACACGATTCACAATGCCTCTTCATAAGATCTTGTCTTGCTATTTTCATACGGCACTTATCACAACGTAGCTGCTTGCGAGACGGGTTCTTCACACATATCCACTTTTCATGTTTTCTCGCGTTATGTGATTTACTGAATGTCTTGTTGCAAAAATCACAGCTGTGCTTCTTCGTTCCTAGAAAAAGATCTTTCGCAGTCGTACACTGAGCAGCGACTGGTAGTTCATCATTCATAGTATTCATTCTTGTTCGAGAATACTGTTGTAAGATGTTTACTCCGTAGCGATCAGTTAACAACTGAGGGATCAGTAGCTCTATTTACGCTAGTAAAAAAATACGTTGTCCTCTTGGTTAGACATAGTGCACACGAAAACACCCAAACAATACTTGTTGGAAGTTGGTACAGACAAAATTTATTACGCCTATTACTGCAGACTTACGTCAAAATCAAGTGTCTATTCATACCTCTTTGGCGTTTTCTTGTTGAATGAATCCACGCTGGTGTTACTGCAACTGATGATTGGTTGCGATCAACAGAGCTGTCGTCATCTTCTCCCAAGTTTCTTGCACACGGTAGTGTACACCTAGCCCTTGCCTTTTTGATGCTGCACGCCATCACAATTTACTTCAGTCTTCAGTATTAAGTCGTATCTTCTTGTCGTAGACACTTGAAAATCTCATTACGTCCTCCTCGGAGCAGGGTAACTGAGTTTCTTGCCGCATGTAGAAGACTGCACAGTGCCCATAAGTAGTACAGTGAATGATTTGACAATATGGTTCGTGGTTTAGTGGTTCGCTTATATAAAGGCTGTGATAAGTATCATCACATATTTCTGTGAAGCTTCGCAATAGACTGCATGACCAGTAACAGTACGATACCCTACTTAAGTCTGGTGTCACAATGACATAATGATTCGCTGGATGAAAATATTCCATGTTGACAGTTCTCGGCAAACTGAATGACGAATGATCAAAAAAACGCGCTTTATATTGTTGCTGGTAGACTACAGAGGGAAACAATATCGTCACCATCTTACCAGCATGTGCTATGTGTAAATAAAAGAAAGTTTGTGCCAAGTCGATAGCTAGGAATTAGTTCTAAGGACAAGAGAGTCTGTGGCTCCAGCGAGATGACAGAAAAATAGCTATGGTGGTTAGGATGTTCACCTCCCCGTCGAGTTTATTCAGGTTTTGCGAGGCCAATCTCCAGATTTTCGTACGTGGGGATCGTGCTGGACGAAACAATTCTCACGCCATCATCTACGAGGCTACTAATATATATATATATATATATATATATATATATATATATATATATATATATATATATATATATATATATATATATATATATATATATATATATTGAAATTAATTCAACTTATTATATCACCTTTCAGATGTTCACTGTGGTAAAAAAAATCCGAGGTGTTTGATTAGACCCCTCTTGCATACAGTAATTTATGTCCCGGATATCTATGAACAAATTCAGCCAATTATACTACATTTCATTTAAATACAAGATGTTTCGATTTTTTTCTTAAGTTGCAGTCTACGAGGCAAGCGTCTTGCATCTGTCTATACATAAAATCGTATAGCGTTTTTTTATTTCATAAATGTAAGCTATTTACTTACCCGCTTTGCAAACGTTTTACAATTCAATTACCCACTTTCGAGGATTCGTAGAGCAGAAATAGTTACAAGTTCTAGGTAGCTAATGAAAAGGTGCTTATCGTTGTGGATTTTGATGACAGCGGCTAATCCTCAGCCTGAAGCCTGTGTCCAAGTGATTCAGTTGCCCGCTTTGAGGTTTCGTGCGTGCATTTCGTAGAAATTTTCTGAATCATACAAAAATGATTCAATTGCGTTTTTTGAGGTTTCGTGCGTGCATTTCATTGATGTTTTCTGATTCATATAAAAATGATTCAATTGCCCGCTTTGAGGTTTCGTGCGTGCATTTAGTCGAGGTTTTATGAATCATATAAAAATTATTTAATTGCCCGCTTTGAGATTTCATGCGTGCATTTCGTAGACATTTTCTGAATCATACAAAAATGATTCAACTGCGCGCTTTGAGGTTTCGTAGGATAAAATTAGTTAATAATATTTTATATAAAACCAATAAGACATAGGTATGCTTAAAATTTTAATGAAAATAAATTAAATGTGAACATTTATCTGCTACGAAATGTAATTTTTATATATACACTGTCAAAATTTGTCCTAACTTGCTAAAAAAAATTAAATCATAAGTTATATTCTCCCATATACAAACACAAGCATCTTCGACCTTACATCAATAGCAATACTAGAGCACTCTAGCAGACTGCGATGTAGACGTTGGCCCAAATATGGCGGTGCTCATGTAATATGGCGGATGTCGACTGAAGTGCCACCTAGCTTTTATGATGGAAACAAACTGCGACACTAGTGTCGCCTAGTATCTAATGATGGAAACAATCATGCCCTCCCCAGCAAACAATGACCCAGGGAAATTTTGAGGGAAATAATTACCTCTTGCAGGGAAAAATGCCCTCAAACAAGTGACTGCTGGAAACAAGATGGAGGACACGACAAGATGGACGATATGATGTGACATGACATATAGCATAAGAAATAACATATCGCATAAGACATAATGTATAGCATAATACATAACATATGGCATTAGACATAACATATGGCATAAGACATAACATATTGCATAAGACATAACATGTCATATGACATAACATTTGGCATAATACATAAAATATGCCATAAGACATAACATATGACATAAGACATAACATAGGACATAAGACATAACATAGGACATAAGACATAACATAGGACATAAGACATAACATAGGACATAAGACATAACATAGGACATAAGACATAACATAGGACATAACATATGACACATGGCATAATAGGACAACATATGATGCTTGAAATAATAGGACAAAATATGACGCATGGCATAATAGGACAACATATGGTGCTTGGCATAATGTAATATGACATGTGCCATGATATGATATAGTGTGACATGATATGACATGAAATGACATAATGTGATATGATATGACATGATATGACATAGGCCTATTGTGACACGACATGTCACAAGGTGTAGTTACAATCAATACGGCAACAACGTCAAACTGGGCATGACCAAAAAACAATAAGCAAAGCTGTTATCAAATACCGAAACTAAATTAGAACAAAGATTACTTAATTATGCATGAGCTAACATACCAGCTCTTCATTACCAAATTAATATAAGCAGGGAAACACATTCTGCTTGTGCCAAGCACGTGCTCGTGACGACACAACCCTGATTACCAAACTCAACGGAAGAACAAACAGAAACAAACCGAACAAGAATAGAAAACTATAAGCAGGAAAAGAAACAAGAAAACTATAAACTTACCAAGTACGTGTCAGGGAGTGTCGCCACGGTCGCGATCCCACACAACTACCCTCAAACCGGGCCGGGAGAAGACTGACTGTCCAGCACACACGCTCCAGCCAACCCAGCTGGCGCGGAGGGGGATGAAGAGGGGAGGAAGGAGGGAGCACACGAGCATTGCCAACTAGGGCCAAGCGGACCCGAAGGCGTCCAAACGGCGATCACAGCAAACACTGCTTCGGGGCACACAAGTTCTCGTCTAGCATGTAGGATCGTTTATCCACAAATTGCAATCAATGCGCCATCATTTAGATCCTCAAGGTTTCCAGGCTTGGGAGTCTCAGACTCCCAGTACAATTCCCGCCTCCTTACTCCTACATACAGGGTCCTTACAGATCTAAGGCCACGCCCTGGAGGGGTAAGAGGGCTATCTCCCTGACAACCAGGGTGGTACACTTCCAGGATCCAGGTGCCAGGAAAGCTCCGAAGCTGTATTCCACATCAGCGGTCTCGCTCGAAGGCCTCTTTGAGCTCGTGCCACCCACAGGGAAAGGAAAGAGCCCCCAGACAGGCGCCCGCATAACATGCAAAAACACCAAACCACAGCATTAAGAACAGACCTTCTAAGGGTCATACCCTGTAATGAAATGTGTTAATTAGCATCGCCACACAATTCATGGACTATGTTATATAAAAATGTTTTCTAAAACATTTTCAAAAACAAAACAGAGACATTATACATTCTGCCCTTGTACAAAAACACAAGCCATGAAAATGCTTAGACAATAAAACAAGCGCTCATATTGCGCCAACCGTAGGCCTTAGCCGCTTTACAAAAGCCAATAAGTGTAGACACCAACAGTCCGCATAAAAGACCAAAATATATATAAAAAATAAATATTAAATAAATTATCACATAATAGATACCGATAACAGCACTTATCTCGGCCGAGACACACACAAATAGCGGGTACGAGCAAACAAACACTTCTCGACAAATACCAACTCGCAACAAATACATCACCAAAAACCTCATACCTAACACACACAATCACAAATCCCACCTGACACCACACTACACCAATCACTACAGCCTTCCCCAGGCTACCGTACTCAAAACACCCCTACAGATGGGATCGACCAGGAGGGACCGGAGAAGGGTGAAGGCGGGCCCTGCCCGCACTCTTCGGCAAATCCCAATCGTGGCCGAGAAGCTGCGATTTTGCGCACCCAACTGTTGACAACTCCTGGTCCTGCATCACAACTATTGCACACTCATTAAACAACTGCTCTCTTAAGGTGGGTTACATGGGCTTTGCGCACGATCTTCCCAGTAACTGGGTCACTCAGCAGCACAGTATTCGATCCCAACAATCATACCATGTCGTAGGGACCAAGGAACTTCAACAGCAGTTTGCTGCCTTTTTGATCTTCAGCTAATGGCAAAACAAAAGATTTACATAGCACAGAATCTCCCACTTGGTAATCTGAGGCCACACGACCTGCGTTATACCTTGCCTGAAGACGTCCACGAGCGTCATAAAGATTACCAACTACATCTGCCACCATCAACTCCCGAGCACCGTCAGATAGAGGAGCCGCCGGCGAGGGTACACCCCAAACATTAAGTACAGGATGGAGCAAATCACGCCCCAGCAGAACTCTAGCTGGACTATACTTGGTAGCCCCATGGACCGCAGAAATTAAACCAATGTTCACTAGATCCAGGTCTTCATCCTAGTGACTTTGCTAGGCGTGATACAGAGCAAACAGCGTAATCTTCAGATTACGATTAAAAAGCTCAACTCTATTCCCGCACGGGAAATACCGGCTGGAGGTATAATGCATAATCGATAGGCGAAAACACATATCTTTGAAGGAGCCGGACATGAAATACGTGGCATTATCTGTGAGAAAACTCACGGGTGGGCCAAACACTGACCATACCCGGTCTACCAAGTGCCATTGGATTTCAGAACTTTGGATACTGCGTATGGTAATTAAAATCACGTAGTTTGAGAACACATCCAAGACAATAATGATGTTCTTATTTCCCTTGGTTGACAGAATAAGCGGCCCGAACACATCACAGTGCAAAACCTCCCAGGAATACGTAATCTCGTCCATGCTGTATAATCCAACCCTAGAATTTCGGTTAGGCCTTGCCCGCTGACACACTCCACAGCGCCGTACATACACACGCACATCAGCACCCATAGTAGGCCAATAAAATCGTTCACCGATCTTACCCAAGGTCCCTTGACGTCCCAAATGGCCACCAAAGGGGGAGTCATGGTAATAAGCTAGAAGTTCTAAGCGACATCCTTCAGGGACGACCAAGCATCTGGACCGCTTACAAGGGCCCGTATAGTACAGTAAATCATCAGATAATGTATACAGAACATCATCCTCTCTTATCACACCATCCCTCTGCTCTCTACAAAAGGCATCTGCAGCCTGCACATCACTCAGACGACGATAGAACAAACTGTCAGTCCTGAAAGCCAAGCTTACCCCTCGCTCAGATTCAGAGGCAGGTTCACCCTCTTCAAAGTCCTCGGGACAAAACATCCGCGACAAGGCGTCTGTGGCCACATTACTCGAACCAGGGATATGATTCACCACACATTGGAACCGCGACAATTGATACGCCCAGCGTCCCAAATTCCCAAAATCACTAGCATGTGACAACAGCCACGACACAGCTTGATTGTCGGTGCATAAATCAAACTCCACACACACTGCAAACGACTCAAACTTGGCAGTACCCCAAACACAAGCCAGGGCCTCCTTCTCAAAGGCGCTAAGCCATCGCTCGGAATCGGATAAGGTACAGCATGCAAAATTCAAAGGGCAGACAGCACCGTCTCTCCACTGACCCAAGGTCGCGCCCAATGCGACACTCGAAGCACCAACATGAATTACAAACCGCAGATCAAAGTCGGCCAAATACAATGACGGGGGGGGGGGGGGGGCAGCGAGGGCAGCCTTTAGTCTTGTAAAGCTTTCCTCCTGTTCCGGATCCCATTCAAAACTTACTCCCTTCCACATAAGGTGGTAAAGGGGGGTGGCTAGTTCAGAAAAATGTGGAATGAAACGTGCGTAATATCCCAGTAGGCCAATGAATCTCAACACTCCCTTCACAGACTTGGGACGTGGAAAATTCACCATGGGAGTCACCCGGTCCGGATCTATGACCAGACAACCTCCGGATACTACGTATCCCAAGAACTTAACAGACGGGACAGCCCATGTGACCTTGTCTGGGCTTACAGTCAGCCCTGCTTCCCACAGATGCGACAAGACCTTCCTCAAATCAACAAGATGTTGTTCCAATGACGAGTTATAGACAATAATGGTGTCGATATAACTAATTACGCAATCGAATTTCAGATCCGACAACACATGGTCTAAAACCCATGACAAAGTCTGAGTCCCAAACTTGGAGCCCATGCATATACAATTAAACTCGTATTGTGCACATTGCCTGCGAAAAGCTGTGTACTTCCTACAACTAGGATCCAATAAACATTAGTGAAAACTCGCATTCAAGTCAATCACAGAGTACACAGATGCATTTCCCAGATGTCGCAACACTGCGTTCACAGTGGGCGCTGGAAATGGGTCAAGGTGAATTTTGAGGTTCACAGCAGATGTATCCGTAACCAGCCTAGATCCACCATTAGCCTTTTTTTACTAAAAAAGCAGGACTAGCATAATCGGACGTACAGTGAGAAATGACCCCTGCGTCCAGCAGTTTGTTCACCAATACCCACATGATCTCCAACTTAGGCGGAGCATAAGTGTAAAACAGCACTCTGACAGGTTCATCATCTATGACTGTAAAGCGGTATGGAAGAACGTCACACCATCCTATTCTCGGCGTGATTACGTCGTCAAACTCATGCAACAGAGCTTCTACAGCACTCACATCATCACGTGACATAGCCATGATCTCGCCATATTGAGCTGACCTACTTCTCACAGATGATAACAATGGGCACTTAACCTCTGGAGCAAACTTGAAAACTCTGGTGCGAGAGCCAACATGGACTATCGCCTACGAACGATGTAAAAAATCAATGCCCAAGACTAAATCTGCCACAAAACTGTCAATCACCCAAAAGGTGTGTGACCAGGAAAATCTATTGATTTTAAAATGCAAGGTGACTGACCTTGTACATTTTACCACGTGACCGTTCGCTACACATACCATCAAAGCATCATTGGTTTTAAATGTACGTGACAAATGAGTATTCTGCTTGACAAGCAAGTTCCATAGTGTTTCCCATACAAAGGAATGCGACGCCCCTGTATCTAACAGAGCAGCACGATTAAGACGGTAACACTGCACGGACACCAAACTGTCGGTATGTGCCACCTGGAAGCAGCGCCACCGCAGAACCCTGGTACCAGAGGTTGCGGTGGTTGTTAGTTTCCCGGACAATTAGTCCTATAATGTCCAGTCCTGCTACAGCGAAAACACAAACGTGCCTCGCGACGGACACGATCACAGTTGCAGCCACGGCTAACATGGCCAAACGTACCACAATTACTACATCTCACATGAGTAGTCCTGTTGTCGGTTCTCCGGCGGAACAAAAGCCCCATCTTGCCTGCGCCCCATTCGGCCATGACTGGTCCACGAGTCACGTAACTCAGTCCTTTTGACGCGATTGCATACTGGTTCCTCCTGACGCACTGCAGACGCAGCAATATCGCGCGGAACTGGGTCACGAACTAAGTCCTTAGAACGTTCGGCACTCGTACCATACGCACTACACGCTACTGCGTCCAATTCCAATTGGCGTTCGATTTCCAAAGCCAAGAGTCTCAACTGTTCCCTAGTGACAGAGGAAGCCATGACAAAGCGATGCACTCTAGCTGTAGGTGTCATGCGATCTACGACGCCTTGTACCATTTTATACTCTGCACGCCTCAAGTGCAAAATCATTGCATACGCGTACATCATGACGTCAATAACAAAAGCAGCAACATTCTCACCAGGTCGCTGATGCCTATCAACGTACCGTTTCTTGATCACGGACCACGCCATGTGCGATCCCGCATCGGCAATTAGACGTGTTTTGAAACTCTCGTATGTCATGCCCTGATCACCCATTTGCGCGAACACATCGCCCGCCTGACCTTCAAGCCTAGCTGACAAACACATCATAAAAAAACCATCCCGTTCGCTATCACACATTCCGAAGAACACGTTATCAGTAGCAACCAGAAAGTTCACGACATTATCTGGCTGCACCACTCGGAGAATGGGCACCGCATTCAACCGCCCTATTAGAACGGTATGTGTCACGATAATTGGGCGATCAGCAGTCAACACTTCACCACCCAAATGCGCATTATTAATACTCTGCAAAGAGTTGATGTATGCTAAAGCCCTAATTCGCTATGCCGTGACATCTTCACTAGGCACAAACCCTACTCCAGCCTCAGTAAGATACTGACACAATTCTAAGTTGCCAAAACGCAGTACAAACTCCGTAACGTCACCCATGACGTCACAACGATACGATTTTGACACTGAAAAACCAGTTCTAACGCACCCTGACTGTCAAACAAACACCTGTGCTGTTGTGTTCTAATGTTGAACGTTTTCTCACCTAATTAGGCTTGAACAACTCGCTAAGCATAACAGCCTAGCAGAGTGACGCAGTTTTGTGCCCGCTTCTTAAGCAGACACCGTATACACAGGCTGCCAATCTTAGTCGAGTTGTATCAGACTAAGGCACACAGCTGCCTTTACACTCCCACCCATGAGTTACCGATCAACATACACAACAGTCACAAGGTTCAAACCTACTAATAAAGTTAAGGCAAAATTGTATAGCAGAGAATGTATTACAATATCAAAAGCAGGTACATAGTGTAGTTACAATCAATACGGCAACAACGTCAAACTGGGCATGACCCAAAAACAATAAGCAAAGCTGTTATCAAATGCCGAAACTAAATTAAAACAAAGATTACTTAATTGTGCATGAGCTAACATACCAGCTCTTCATTACCAAATTAATATAAGCAGAGAAACACTTTCTGCATGTGCCAAGCATGCGCTCGCGACGACACAACCCTGATTACCAAACTCAACGGAAGAACAAACAGAAACAAACCGAACAAGAATAGAAAACTATAAGCAGGAAAAGAAACAAGAAAACTATAAACTTACCAAGTACATGTCAGGGAGTGTTGCCGCGGTCGCGATCCCACACAACTACCCTCAAACCGGGCCGGGAGAAGACTGACTGTCCAGCACACACGCTCCAGCCAACCCAGCTGGCGTAGAGGGGAAGGAAGAGGGGAGGAAGGTGGGAGCACATGAGCATTGCCGACTAGAGCCGAGCGGACCCGAAGGCGTCCAAACGGCGATTACAACAAACACGGCTTCGGAGCACTGAAGTTCTCGTCTAGCACGTAGGATCGTTTATCCACAAATTGCAATCAATGCACCATCATTTAGTTCTTCAAGGTTTCTAGGCTTGGGAGTCTCAGACTCCCAGTACAACATAATTGAAGACGGTGGACTCATGCTCTGATCCTTAGCCATGAGCCAGTGTTCTGGATGCCCCATTATCCTACTACTTATAACAAATCGTTTATTCTCATACCACTGTTCCAATGTTTCCCATGCTGTCTCGAAATTTTCATTGTTAAGAGGTACGTAATGAATGAATTTAAATGACAGGTTCCCCACACAACAATGACTTAAAAGTATGCAAGACCTTTATTTTATAACTGAAGTAATGTATCTACTAGGGTGGGGAAAATATTAGAGAAACTGGTCCAAGCCTTGAAGTCACCACTGATTGTTGGAAGATTGATAATTGGGAATGCAATGTGTGATGTGGAAGAGTCATGAGAAGCTGATAATCCTGTATATATTATTTTCTTTGTCCCTGCTAAGTACCTGCCACCAATTCTGCCATAACCTGGTAATAGTATTAATCAAAGACTGTCAGTTTTTCCATGTGTTTGACACGGTCATATTCGGTTTCACCTTCACAAGCTATATCTAATTGGATATTATCTTGCTTAAAACACACACGTAACTGTGGCAAATCTCGATACATTGCCGCAAATAGGTTTCCTTTTAAAGTATCAGACTATACTTACAACTCTAATGCTACGGCACGAAAGTCTCTCCCGCGCACACCAATCGGAGCTATAGTAGTTTATCGGCACACACGTTGGCAGATGCAAGCCACTTTCAGACTTGAAGTAAACCGTAAGTTGTCACGTCTCAGGTAATAATAATAGAGATGTCACTGTTCCACATCACAGTGCCGGCACCGTGAATGGAAGCGAAAAGTGGCGAAACGCAGCAAGAGTACCTACACTGCGCGCCAGCTTAGATGGCGAGAGGCAGCTGCTGAGTGAAGGGCACATTCAAGCAATTCAAGCAGCAGGCCGCTGTAACAACACCTAGTAGCCTATAAATACAGGAATGAAATTTACCTATGTAAATTAGAGATTCGAATTTAAAACTGCAGTAATATTATACACAACACATTCCAGCTCGTTACCCGCCGACCTACATGGCGAGTGCTGTAACTGGTGCAACTGTTCAAAGTCACAGAGTGCGTCATGGAATCTTCGGTACGGCCCCAAGTTACACGGAGTCACAGATTCAATGTGCTGTGTTTACGATGTAACAATATACAAAGCGAAGAGAAAATAAACAAATTCCACGTTATAAGCGCTCAAACAAAATTATCGGGCACGTGAGCGACTTACAATAGGTAGTGGCTGCTAGGCCGTGCTCAATAACCGGCAAGAATGTTACCTCTTACAATGGACGACTGGTTATGCGTCACACATCTCACATTTTCATTACTTCTGTCATAGCGATAGTTCGTGATGTCATGGACCCTAGACAGGATACTAAAGTATGTTTTTAGTAAGTTTTTAATGCTATTTTATTACTGAACTGACTGATCATAGAGTGCATATTAAAAATATCTAAACACAAATCAGCATAAAACAATGGTGCCAAAGAGAAATAATAATGGGGCTATTAACCAAAAGTAAACACAATCCAATTATCCATTTAAATACCTACTGAAATAGAAAATGTATTTCTCATTGGCAAATTTTTCGTACTTATTTAACTTCATATAGTAATCTTACGAGCTGAAATATTTTGTGAAATAAAGTCTAATTCACGTCAATATCTTATTACTGTAACAATTCATTTCACAAAAATATTTTTTAAGAACAAGGTGGATAAAATACTACGACCAGAAGGATTTTGTCTAAACATCTGTGAAGAGAAAACAACTCAAGGATGAAAGAAATGGTTTAAGACATTTTAAAATTTCATTTCCTTGGCTGGAATTTGCGAAGCTGATCGACTAAAGGTATTAGCGAATTATATTTCTCCTTTTGTATACGAGTATAGAAGCGAGAGTGGAACATACAGCGATGCTATTGGTGTTCTAAGAGGTATACACATAAAACACGTAAATGAAATTTCCGCACGACATAAACTCCTCACTAGACGGCAGCTACCAGGAGAAACAATTGATAAGTATTAAGAAGCTCTTAAATGGAAATTAACAGGGATGAGTATATTCGAGTTGATTTTATATATGGGCTTAGATCAACTCAAACTCGTCAGACGCTGCTAGAATATGTCTCACTTTCATTGGAGCAGGCTACCAATCAAGCTAGAGCTCTATAGCTTACTCAGATCCATTCACAACTGTATAGGCACAATACCTTCTTCTATCAAAGCATCCAATAAGGAATTTCAGTATAGTTCATCTGAGAGTGCCAAGAGTATAGTAAGAACAGAAGCTTTGTTTGAGGCTGTAGCTGCGTCAGATGCTCGATGTTATTTCTGCGGTTTAAAAACACCCTACAGTACTTCATGTCCAGGAACAGAGGCTTTATGCAAAGGTCGTGGTTTAAAAGGGCATTACGGAAGACTTTGTAAGAAAAAGCGAAAATCCGGTTCTCAGTTCATTTCTTATTTATCAAAGTATATAGCATCTTTATCTTCATCTTTGAGTAAACCTCCGTATCTGTTACTATAAATGGCTCTAAAGCTTTGGCTTTGATTGATACTGGTAGTTCAGCTAGTTCTGTTGATTAAAGTACAATGCATAAGCTCAAAAATGGGATCATACCTTGTCTAGGAGAGTAGGTACCTATGACTTCTATTACATTGCGATCATCCATGAATGGTCGTTGCATGAAAAATCTAGGAGGTTACGTATATAACAACATATATGACAGTTTACTTCCAAATCATTGTTCAGATATAAGTCAGACACGATATTTTGTAGAGGCATTCTAGTGTACTAATTAATTTAGGAGATGAAGCGCCACTTAAAATACGCAATGTTGCTGCTGCTTATGTTGAGCCAGCCCTATTTTTACAAATTTGTCGCCAGAATGCCGACCAACTGCAGTCAAATCTCTTAAACATACAGTTTCAGATTACATATTTATTAAATGTGAGATAAATTTGATAGAAGAAGGCATTATTGAAGAACGTATTTCACAGTGGAAGATCAAGTCGTTGTAGTACAGCCGGAAAATCATAAAAGTAGGATGGTTGTTGATAACTCTCAGACGATTAACATATATACTGATACGGATGCTTTTCCATTGCCACGAATATACGACATAGTGAACAGAGTATCTTCCTACAAGATGTACAGCACTGTTGACCTTAAAATTGCTTACATTCAAATATCTGTCAGAGTGGAGGATAGACCTTACACATAATTTGAGGCATGTGGAAAACTTCTTTCAATTTACACATCTGCCATTTAGTGTAAATAATGGTGTTCCTTTTAAACGAGCCATCGAGCCATCGCTATAAACTGTCGAAAGGGTTAAAATGAGATGAGGTATGTTTAGATGATATAACAATATGTGGTCAAGATCAACTAGAGCATAATAGAAATGTACAAGATTTCATGAAAATGGTTCCCAAGCATAACCTCACTTTGAAAATGGAAAAAAGTTATTTCTCTCTGAGAACTGTTAACCATTTTGGGTACGTTATACGTCATAAATATATAATGGCAGATCCTGAACGCCTATATTCTCTTCGCAAATTGCCTAACTACTGACACTGCTGCTCATCGCAGAGTGCTAGGTGTGTTTTCTCATTATATTGTTCCAAAGTTTGCAGAGAAGATACAAATTATAAATCGTTGCGAAATTCCATTGAATTCTAAAGCATTAGAAGATTCCA
The DNA here is from genome assembly GCA_003012365.1 of Medauroidea extradentata. NCBI lineage: Eukaryota > Metazoa > Arthropoda > Insecta > Phasmatodea > Phasmatidae > Medauroidea > Medauroidea extradentata. Next base: position 22,143 of record PNEQ01098348.1, read on the forward strand.
ACAATTGATATGAGACATTAGAATTTCAGTGATAACTCCTGCTGATGCAAATTTGACATTGACAGTTAAAACAGATGCATCTGATTATGCTATAGAAGCAACTATACCTGAAGAAAAGCAAACCTGTAGATTTATTTTCCAGATCCCTTTCCTTAGACAGAACAACATCGTTCCTCAATTGAAAAAGGAATCATACGCAATTGTAGAGGCTATAAGAAAGTGGAAACAATATCTCCTTAGTAGTAACTTTAAACTTATAATGGACCAGAGATCAGTCGCATTTATGATTAGCACCTATAATTCTGGAAAAATTAAAAAAAGTCATTCGATGGCGTTTTGAATTTTCAGTATAAGATTATATACAGATCTGGAAATGGAAACAAGGCTGCTGATGTCTTACCTCGTATTAGTTCTTCATTCGGAGTTAACTTATCACAGCTGAAATCATTGCATGAAGAACTGTGCTATCCCGGGTAGACATGGCTTTATCTCTGGCTACGCAATAAAAATCTCCCCTTTCATTTGGAGGAAATCCGAAAAGTATATTTAACATGTCGTGTATGTGTTGATTTATACCACGTTCACCCAGCAGAAAGGACAACTTATCAAGGCTACACAGCCTGTTGAGTGACTCAACATGGACTTTAAGGGACAACTATCATCCAGATAAAAAAAACCGTTATGTTCTGATAATAATTGATGTGTATTCGAGATTTCCATTTGGCTTTCCATGTCCAGGTGCAAGTACAAGAACAGTAATTTAAGAAAGTTTCTGTTTCTTTGGAGTCCCTGATTATATACCTACTGACCCTGCTTACATACATACTGACCCTGCTTACATACATACCGACCCTGCTTACATACCTACTGACCCTGCTTACATACCTACTGACCCTGCTTACATACCTACTGACCCTGCTTACATATCTACTGACCCTGCTTACATACATACTGAACCTGCTTACATACATACCGACCCTGCTTACATACATACCGACCCTGCTTACATACATACCGACCCTGCTTACATAC
>PNEQ01098349.1:0-23181 GCA_003012365.1 Medauroidea extradentata
ACAGGTTAAAACGATACCAGACACGATACCTCTGTGATAATATTAGTAATAGTCATATTTTCTACTGTGTTTATACTGGCCTATCATAGGATCCCACAGACCCCTCACAATCAATACTGAAGTTAAAATGGATGGCAATATGTTACATATGACAATAAAGGCCCCTTCATTACAATCAATCATCATAATTAACCTAAACCACATTAATCTATATATATATATATATAAAAGTATCAATAAAATAGGACCGTCACAACTTAATACACAAAAAAATGTCCTCGGCTAGGCATAAGTTCCCCGACGTCGTCCCGCGTCTGCCCACACCTGGTTCTCAAGCCAGAATCCCTCTAAAAAACCGCGTCTCTGCTGGCGACTCGCACATCCGCGCGCCTAAACTCGCCAACCAATCGGTGTGCTTTTATTCTCGCACTGGCCACGCCCTCTAGCTCTGCCTTTCCGGCTCCCGATGGCACCAACATATATTTTTTATTTCTTTTGATTAACTTAAATGTTACATAATTATTTACAACCCAAATTTAATGTATACTTCTCCGAAAATTTAAATTAAAACCTTTATAAATAAACATTTTACATTGTTAGGCCAGCTCGGCCCCTGATTGGCCGTTTCTTTCCCCTTGGTGTGGCCCTGCTTGTTTTGTGTCTCTAAAGGCAGGGGGAAAGGGGGTGGGGTTGAGCAGAGAGTCAGTTACGCCAAGTGGGGTCCAGGACTAGCCTCCTTATCACACTAGACAATAAGTTCTGCACAGGCATTTTTCACAGCCCAGAGAGTTAGTCTTGTCCCCTCATCCTTATGTCACGAGCTGATCGATGGCTCTCGTCAACCCCTTTCTGGCGTCTCCAAGACATTGCTTCTCTCAACCACACACACACACAGAGAGAGAGAGAGAGAGAGAGAGAGAGAGAGAGAGAGACTCTGTCCTTCAGAAACACAGGGTTTATTTACTATTCACCTCAAAATATTTAAGTCAATTTTTCTATCATTATATTACAAATTTATATGGGCAGATTCCTAAATGCCCGTAACAAGTGTATCACTATCTATTTATTTTATGTTTTCCCGGTACATATCCCAGAAATATTAGGTGAAGTTATAAGTGGATAATCATAAATTTTAGGTATGTTATGGATATTTTTGTTGTTCTTTATTTTTAGTTGTACACTTTTGGTTGTAAGACGCGCTGTTTTCGGTTCATTAATTTTTTTAACATTTTTTTCGGGAAAAATCCTAGTAAAAAAAAAAGAAAAAAGTTAGGTGGGGTTCGGATTTGTCATTATAGGACGAATTTCGCTGTAAATTTTTACGATGAAATTTTTTTTCTTGTAATTATTTTTCTTGTCATGACTAATCAGCGACACCGACTTTTAACCTATAAAATAATATCTAAGTACGTAGTGATATAGACCTTTGTTCAGATTCTCAAGAATCGTCAATGCTGCACTTGAAATGTGTTTCAAGGCTTCGAGTATTAGTTCTTTCACGCAACTGTTTGACGTCCATTACATTCGCATACCTACGAAAATGCCGATGTAGGATAAGTTCATGAATCCAGCACTTAAAAGAAACTCAATTTTCCGCTTTCATTTCGTTTAATACGATTTTTTCCAGACTGACATATCTAGAAAAAAATACTAACCGGCTTCGAAAAAAACACAAACAGAAACACTTGCCGAACTGTAGAACATACTAACCACAAACAGATTGATATGGTCACCTGTTCAAAACTCTTTGGGAAGGGGGAGGGGGGATATTAATTCTAAAGCATGTTACAACATTTGAATATACCTTGGGCGTAGATGTTATATTCCATTACATACTGCGTTCAGCTGCACTCTCTGCACTACATACATTTTGTACTTAACACAAACCAATGCAACCACATGAACACTGAATTTTACACGATAGTGTTAATTCGCACAATTTTTGTAACTACTTAGAAGATTTTGTTACTTTAGGACAACTTTTCAGGAGATTGTTGGTAGATTTTTAGCTTCTTTAGTAGGTATTCATAGCAGAATCGCTATGCTTTCCGCACCACGACGGTATTGACAAGAGTAGTGTCGCAGTTACACTGCGATGTTGAAAATCGCGGGTCTAGTCTAATTCTGACAACCCGCTCTCCGTCAGTGTACTAACGATCGCGTGTGGGTTTGTGCAAGAGTTTAACGCTCATGTCGTTGTACTCAACTCGAACGGAGCTTCATATAGCTAGGTGTGCTTGTGAATGTAGTTATCTCTGATGTCTCAATTCTTTCTTCAACGTTCAACCTCTTGCTTTGCTCTTCACCAGAGGAAGTACATGTAACTTGGTGTTATGAAACAGCGCTACATTGTAATAATACTTCCTAAATAAAACCTTGAAGTTTTTAAGGACGTTGGACCCGTAAAAATTCAAAATTTTATATTTGTACCAAACACTGTTCAACTTTTACACATCAAATAAAATGGCATTTCCCCAAATAAAAAAAAATTAGGTCCCATAGTTTTAGCATTATGACCTATCAAAGTCACAAAATGGCAGTTGCGGTGTAGCCAAAATAATAAAAAATAATTAACTTACAGAAACAAGATAATTCACATTGATTCTTAATGATGTGAGCTACTCCAAGACACTTATGTGAACACAAAGCGACAAATGTTTGTATTTTTAAAAGATTGATGAAAACGAGTAAATTTTTGCATAACTTTGACTTTTGGCTACTACTGAAATTTTAAAAACTAACTTTTGTCAACCATGTCGTAAAATGCATTGATACACTAACTATCACTTCCTGTAATTTTGAATTTAATCGTTAATTTTTTTTTTTTTTTGGCTGCACCGCAATGGCCATTTTGAGACTTTGATGAGTGATTATGCGAAAACTATGGGACCTATTTTTTTTTATTTGGGGAAATGATATGTTATCTGATGTGCAAAAGTTGAACAGTGTTTGGCACAAATATAAAATTTTGCATTTTTACGGGTCCAGCGTCCTTAACCCATGTACAGTGTAGGACTCTAACCATATTTCAGCCTATAAAAAGAGCAAGTGTTTAGCATCGTTACTACAGAGTATTAAAAAATTCAGTGCCCAAATTAATAGGGATGTTGAAGAAGACAATTACAAATAAATTTGGCCAGATAACCATGTGTCGGAAACAAATAATTTACGAGTAGCAGGTATTCAGGTGTATCGGGTGTGGTTTAGAAGGCGACGACGGTAGTTATTTACAATACATTTTTATTTAGCAGTGACACAATAAACGTTCAAAATTAGCATCATTAACACTGTTACCTGGTTGGCCTGCTATAAACTTTTGTTATGCGGTAGTATTTCGTGTAGCTGTACACACTACACAGCGATAACAATTGCACTCTTCCACTACGTGAGACTACGTGAGCTATCAAGGTGTAAGCCGTAAGTGGAATGGGGGGGAGGGAAGATGGGAACTTGAATAAGTATCGGTGTCGGTGGAATTCAGTCAGATGGCTTGTCGTAAAAGAAAAGGTATAAAAAGTCAAGGACAAATGCCACCTTCCCCCTCCATCTCATATCACTTTCGTGCATCCTCAGGGTATTTATTATCTTACTGCTTATCTCTTCACTCGCCTTGCAAGAATCGGCGCCTCGTACCCCTTGCAACCGATAGACGGCCATCTTCCCAGCGATGGTATCTTCGCTCTTCTGAACACTTTGTTCCTGCACCAAATATTTGTTGCCAATAATCGCTTTATTTTTTTAGGTTCCTGTTTCAAATAGATATATGCCACCGCCGATTATTTGTGTACAGAAATCCATACTTCTTGCCTGCTGAAGCCTTTTGTACCAAAAATGTATAGTCTGATTTCTGGAACATTTTCAAGTTTAACAACATGATGAAAAAAAAAAGTAAAAAGCAAATTAATAAATGTTGCACTGGACAGTGATTCACAACAACTTTTCTCACAAATCTGTATTTTTTTTAGTATCTATCGTCAAAACTGGCTTCTCCAAATGCAATTTCACTAGCATGGGTTTCCCTTAATTTCCAGGCAGAGCCGGTGTTCGCTGGAATACATATGCATGGGTTGTACATCTTCCAGCGAAAACGAGACTTCTTGCTACGTTGATACCGGCTCTGTGCTCAGGTTAATGCTGCTCATTTTGAACATTTATTATTATAACACTGCTCTAAAAAATATAGTACTGTAAACAATTACCATTAATGTCTTCTCAATCACACCTGATACCCCTGAATACTCAATACTCCCAAACTATCTGTTTCCGACACGTGGTTATCTGGCGATAAATATTTGAATTTGACTCCTTCACCTTCCCTACTACTTTGGGTATTGAATTTCTGAACAACCTGTATACTAGTCTAGTAACGTCAGGGGCCGCGACGGTCGAGAGGTCAGGCCGTTCGCCTCCTACCAAGGCAATCCGGGTTCGATTCTCGGCGAGGTCGGTCCCCAGGATTTTCGCATGTGGGAATCGTGACGGACGATATCGTTGGTCGGTGGGTTTTCTCGGGGATCTCCCGTTACCCCCGTCACTTCATTCCGGTGCTGCTCCATACTCACCTCATGTCACGTCTCACTAGCGCTGAAGGCCTCAATGTTAAGCACTGGTCAAAATCTCTCACTCAAGTCACTGGTAACGTTAGAATATTTTTGAAATGTTTCCTTAAAACAATGTGTAGGAACGCTATACCGTTGATGTACAGGGAACAATTTTACGATACCTACTTCCTTAACACTTATTTCTGTCGGCCGGACGCGTAACATAGTCGGTTAGGCACCGAACCGTGGTGTGAGAGGTCCTGGGTTCGAATCCTGGCTAGGACATGTCTGTTGTGTTGTACCTTCACCTTACTTCGCCCTCGTCGACTTTAATACCACGTTGTTAAAGGACCTATACATCGATGTGCTACATTTACACAATATTGTTTTTATAGTGTATATTTTAAGCGTACGCCTAAGTGGACGTATTTTGCGCGTCCAAGGCCTAGAAATACGGATCGCTTAGGGCGACACAGGACACACAACTCGCCTCATTTTAGCCTCTACACACAATCACTGAACTATCTTTCAGCCTTCTCGCCAATAGATCACCTACGATCAATTAGTGGTGGCCGTCTCGTTTTTTTTTTTTTTTTTTTACTTAATATTAAAGGTAAGATTATTTTGTGAACGCCAGTACAATTTTTTATTTTGCGCTAAGAAGGTTCTACTTAAAATGACCACGAAAACCTAGATTTTAACCATCCCAGGCTCCCCAATAGACAACCATATTTGGTGCAGTTTCAGGGGACTTCGGTTGAATGAATACCTCTTCCTTCATCGTAAATTGGTAGCACGTCCCAGTGGGGACATTCATGGTGGATAGGCCATGACAACTAAAGTACGTCAAGTAATTTTCTAACAAAAAATACTTTCATCAATTTACCTAGTTATGTAGCGCAACGGTAAAACGGAGTCGCTATTCTGAGAACATGGGGTTCAATTCCCGGTTACAGCCATTTCTGTTTTTGCCATAGTGTCCCAAAATCACCCCATGCGAAGGCCTGGATAGTTTATTTTAAAAAAACCATTGCCGATCCCTCTCCCAGTTTCTTTCTTTACAGTTACGTGTAATCATCTGTAATGACCTCGCTGTCGATGAGACGTAAGCTCTAATAAAATATTTCATTAAAACGTTTCCAAGCTAACATTACCATTATTCGCACATGCATGTGATTCCCAATAAAAAAACATTAAAAGTTAATTACGTAATAAACAATTTGGAAGTGTGCGACAGTCTCTTATACATTTGTATTATAATTTTTCAAATAAGTATTATCTGAAAGCATAATGGGTTCTAAGATAATGTGTTGACACTGTAAAATAACTCCCTAAATAGTAATGGAAGCAATTAACCCGTGCACAGGCATGGGAAACTTAAAGAGCAAATGACTGTTACTAAACAGATCTGGTAACACCATAACCCAGGTATTTTAAGCAAAATTTTATGAAAACGTGTAAAAAATATTGCAAATCTGAAATTTGGCATAAGGGTTCTATCAAGTGTACTAAACAAGGTACTAAAAGTCCCAAGTCTTCCTATGCCGGTTTCATTGTTTTATGTTACAAAATGTGCATAAGTAATACGTTGTATTCACATTTAAAACAAAAAATTTTAATAACCTTAAAAAAACATTTTAAATCTGAAAATATGTACACAAGCACTTTTTAGTACACAGAACAACATACTAAAAATCCCAAGTTTTGCTAAGCCGGCTTCATTGTTTTTTCTTTGCAAAAAGTTCATAAGTAACATGTTATGTCCACATTTTAAACATAAATTTTAGTAACCATACGTAAAATTTTATCATACAAATACTAAGGTGACGTGAACATGTGGATTGAAGAACATGCATAACTTGTACAAACAATATCTTCACGCATTGTATTTCAGATAACAAAACGGATGAAGTTAAATTGTAGCACATTGCACATTGCAAACATGTAAAGCTGCGGGTCACATGTAACATTGACAGTCATGAACACGAGGTATTCATCGTAAACGTTTCCGTAGGTTTATCCTATGCAGCAGTTATATTCTATCTGGATCATCCCGAGTTCTACATCAAGTTCAGGGTTCCGTATATTGTTAAAACTTCTGCCCCTGCAGTGGGCACACATTATGGAGCAACCTAGGCCAGCAGTACGGCAAGAGCAGAGTATGCCACAATCTACCTTACAAACACAGGAAATAAGTTGTAACAGGTCGTTTGATGCGGGAGGCATATCAGAAGCAACTGGCATCAGTGATTGACCTGACACCAATCATCCAAAATCGGTTGGATAAAGTGGGTTATCAAGTCATTCTTGAACCTGATGAATAAAATCGAACATCTAGTTAGAGCACTCTTATAAATTAAGGTAAAGAATGTCCATCTAATTTCACTACAACCTACCTGTAGACATGTTCTGAAGCTGTGCTGCTAGCTAGTTGCACTGGTAGGCGGAAGACCTGCAATTTCAAAGGAGGAAGCAGTGACTGCCTGCCTCGCAAAAGAACGAGCAAACATACACCACGGAGTTCATTCAAGCTCCGGCAGGCGATTCCTCATAAAAAATTATACTTTGAATTTTCGTTTAAATTTAATATTAAGGGAGTTATGAGTATTTCAATATCAAAATTTATAACCGTACTTCCCCAAAATATCGGAAACTAATTGACATAAACAAACAATATTTTCAGTATTGCTTAATCCTTCAAATGAACAAAATACAACTTGATACATCCCACCTTTATGAAAATAATAGGGGCGGCTAACCTGTAATTGCATATAACTTTTTTTTCCATTAGCATATTCGAACATTTTAAGATTGTTAATTGAGAATTGAGACCTGTAGAACAGAATAGGTCCTCTTGTTACAACTGTCTAGGATGTACCGTTTGTGCCCAAACACACTTGAATAATTAGCGCAGACATACAGAGCCTAGATCACAGCCTAGACCATAGGCAATCCTGCGAACACCCGTGTGATGTGTTCAACGTACAGATTATGGTGGACATTCACTGTGTGTAAACAACTAGTACAATACTATTAGTGTCGGTATCAATGTTGTTTCTCCAAAGCATGTCATCTCCCAATAGTCGGAATTTTAAAAGTAATTGATTTGCATAAACGTTTAGGATCCCCACACGATGCAGCAATAAATCGAGCATGTTACAACTTTGAAGATGTCGCAGATCATGACATTCTCTTAATTTGTACGATGGGTGTGATTGTAAACACAAAAACAGTTAAGAGAGTTTAGTCTTGTCGAAATAAACAGTTGTCACCAAATTCCTTAAAGAAGTAGCATGCATGCGTAACATACAAAGAGAGTCGAGCCGTTTAGGCTACTTGCAATACACATGCGGAAATAGTTGTGCGGGTTCGATCGTGGGTGAGAGGCATTTAAAAAACAAAGTATTACGTGCTAGCACTGTACTCTACACAAGTATTGAAACTAAACTAATAAAGGAATTAACAGCCACAAAAAAAAAACAACCATAAAAGCGTTTTGTGACTTTAGAATCAGCAACAAGCTAAAAAGGATTTATTGTAGGAATACTGACAGAAAGAATGAAGAGATTCGGACGGTTCGTAACATTTGAGATTTTGAGAGCCAAAGAGTGGTGACATGGTGTAAACATGGCGTTGCACTGGGAATGGAGGGTAAGGAAAATAGGAGATCCACGATAAAAGCCATCAGCCAACGTCATCGTACCGGCACGATTCCCACATGTGAAAAATGGTGTGACCCCCGGCGGTAATCAAAACAGTATCGCCTTGTAGCGAGACAAGCATCGTGACCATTAAACCACCGTGGCGGTTGTAGCTGCAATACTTTGGAGATACAAATTTTATACCGACATTGTACTATTTTTTTTTCAAGTATTACGTCATTAAGTTTTTCGTGTTTGGTTTATTGTCAACATGACGAATACAATACCATTTACACAAGTTTCAGCTACCTGGGACCTAGCCTTTTCGTTCAAGACTGATACGATATGTACGCAGAATGCTAGCAACAAACTGATCTGCGACTTAAACAGTTTACAGTGAATGTCCACCACAATCTGTACGTTGAACACATCACACGGATGTTCGCAGGATTGCCTATGGTCTAGGCTGTGATCTAGGCTCTGTATGTCTGCGCTAATTATTCAAGTGTGTTTGAGCACAAACAGCACGTCCTAGACAGTTGCAACAAGAGGATCTTTTTTTTTTACACAGGTTTCATTCCTCATCTAACCATCTTCAAATATTATAAAATTCTGATGGTAAAAAAGTTATATGCAATTACAGGTCAGCCACCTCTATTATTTGTATAAGGGTGGAAGGTATCAAGTTGTATTTGCTGTTGATTTGAAGGTCCCAACAGCATTAAGCAATACTGAAAATACTGTTTTTTTTTCAACTAGTTTCCGATATTTCGGGGAAATACGATTATAAATGTTGATATTGAAAGACTCATAACTTCCTTAATATTAAGTTTAGGCGAAAAATGCAAAAAAAAAAATATATAAGGAATCGCTTGCTGGAGTTTGTTGGTGTTGTTAAGTAACAGCATATATATTTTGTGGGAAGTCTTCCTTGTAAAATTATTTTGCGGTAACAACAAAATAATTTAGTGGAGGCAACAAAATTTTAGTGGTGAAAACAAAATACATATTTTTGTGACGACAACAAAATTAATTTTGCAGGGTAAATAACCATAAAAAAATTTTCCGCGTGTCTATAGGCTATACATACACACACACACACACACACACATATATATATATATATATATATATATAAGTTATATATATATAATTGGATGAACGGTATATATGTGTGAGCGTGTGTGTGTGTGTGTGCGTGTTTTCCTATACCGTTCATCCAATTAATTGAAGTAAAGGGGCAACACCGGGCAAGGAGGAGTGAAAGAAGCCCGAGGCGCATTACATTGAAAATAACTCAAACGGAGTAGCGGGCAATAACTAGTAATAAAATAATTTAAAATTAATAATTTAAACATGTATATTGCCTTCTTCGCAGCTATTATTTAAATTTATTACTAAATCAATCAGATCCTTTAATTTTGATTTGTATTTTTATTTATATTATTTTATTTTATTAGACTTAACCTCTTGTGGACGTAGACGGCAAGGTCACTAAGAAACAGTGACATACAACTATAAACAAGAACAATCGGCCCTTTTTAAGGAACCATTCGAGCATTCATCTGGACCTATAGCTACTAGGTTACATTAGGTAGATAATCGATGGTTACTAGACATCACATGTCCAAGTAGTCTGTGTAGATCAGCTTCATGTTATATATATCGCAATTCCGTAACGGTTCTTCTGGTCAGCATAGTCTCATAATTTTCTCTTCTTGTCACACTTAAACAAAACTAGCGACTCACACAAACAATTCAGGTGAAAACTGTAAGGAGAACGATGTTTTACGAAACGGTTCCAAAATTAGCAACAAATAAATTATATATTTTGTAATCTTTCTTTACCCTCCAGCTGATTGTTGAAAATAGCATAACAATTTTTTCGATTCTATATTTTTGATAAGAACACGCCCCTTTCTCTTTTTAGGCCATCGCAACCCAGGCCATGTTTTATGTCAATAAATATTATTGTTTGTCCAATTACCGTACCCGCGCAGCTGTAATTCTTTATAGGTCTTACCATAAGTAAAGGGCACCTGATGAAATGTGTTAAAACTATTACAAAGCTAATACTAAGCTCTTAACCATACAAAATGCATTAAAACCTCTCCCAAATCACATGGTGAATGTTTTTGATGATCTACCGTACCTCGTTTTACTTCTGAACACAACTATATCCTTGTTATCTTGCTCTACACAAGTTTTTCCAGTGTTGTGACATATATTATACTTTTTTTTAAGTGATAAATCTGATAGCTATTCTAGTAAAATCAAATTTGGTTGTTACTATGCGTACGTTATTATACATCAGGTTTTTGAGTTTCTAAAAAAAAAAAAACCATAAACGTATTCCAATGACTGCATTGTTAAAATCTCCGGAAATACATGAAAGTGTAGAAATGAATTTAACAAAGAAACGAAACGTAGAGGCGACTTTTGATAAATTGTCATATTTTTATTGCACGTTGTAATCAAATTAAGAACATAACCAAATCCAGATATTTTTGTCAATTATAATCCGATTTCGAACAATAAGTTATAAGCAAAAACATTTTTTTTTCAATAAAATGGTGACCTTATATTTTTGGTAGAACACATACAAGTATTAAGACTGGGCCGGCCAACCCTGTGCCCACGCGCCAAATACTGGCCCGCTATCGCATTTTGAATAATGCCCGCTGAAATCTGAAGTATTTACACTATATTTCAAAAGACGCTTATGAAAATTCACGATGCTAGGTTAGGTCATCCATGTAAGTTTACCCGTGTTCGAAATCTCAGCTGACAGGCTCTCGGTCAACTACTATAACTAATATTATATTTTAATGTAAACATAATACGTGTTGATACTTCTCTATGGGTGTACCGTTTGGTAAAAAAAAAAAATTATTAAGTGGAAAATATTTAGGCTTTTTTTATTCTCGTCATTTTTAAAACCTTGAATATCACTGCAGGCAGTAATCAAGTCCTGGTAATCGACAAAACCTTGACACGTAACTGAGATAACCTACCCTACTCCAGCGAGTAAATTTTTTAAGCACCTAATGTTATATACACTGACAGACATATGTATATAATAATTTAATATTTGTTAATGCTCCTTTTATAAGTACTGAGGAGACAGTGTCGAATTGTAAGAGGATAATGAACTGAGGTTACACTAAAATACATGTTTTATCAAATAACTTTCTGTTATAATGCTATAAGAAATTACGTAAACGTTGAGCTCATAAAATGTAGTCAATATTGTGAAAACTCCCTCGTCTACTTGCATATTAAAGAGTTAGTTATGATACGCCTCAAATACTGCCAATGTTAACTTTAACTTTGCTTCAGTTAACATAATTCGGAAAAAGAAAAAACATTGCAAATGCAACAATAATGACTGCCATAATAAACCATTTTAAAAATACATTTTATCTCGGACGCCAAATCAAGTGAGTCTCATATTAATTTACTTACGTGTAATTTTGCAAGTGTTAAAAATACAATAAATATACATCGATATAACAATTCACACTTATACTTAATATACATAATATTTCAATGATTACTTGCAAGACTGCCAACTTTACTTATACCTAAGCCACAAGATAGTGCTAAGTTTATTATCTTTATTACACATGAGACAATAAAACAAATAACTTATTTGCTTTACTTTGACCACAGCTTAGCTGAACGGAGAGCATGAGTCTTTAGATAACAGGGTAGGTATATTTGTTTCACTGTTCTTTACTCCGACATATTTGAGCAGCAACAAGTACAAATTTAATATTAGTTCAGTCTGATGATTAATAATGTGTCTTACTATGTTCCCGAAACCAACTTTAAACGTCTTCTTGAAAACCTCAAGTCTTGTGGCTCAAGTCTACGTGTAAGCAATAAGGAAACTTATTTTATCAGTAATCTTCACACTGAAGTAGCTCTCCTGGTAAAACATCCTTCTTCTAACACGTGGGTACAGGATCCCAGAGGAAAACATCTGTTTCGCAACTAATTCGTATACCATGCCTTGCCATAACTGAACACTATAAAACAAAACAGCTCTCTTCAATTATAGTAACCATGAATTCCATAGTATACTTTCTCTCTATTCCACAGAGACTAAAGTTCGTGGTCACTGAATATCGAGCAAAGACTGTTCATAGCACTCGCACATTAAGACAATACATTAAAAAAATATTACACTTCTATCTGTGGCTTGGCGTAAGGAAAATAAAATATTAAAGAAATAAATAAAGTTAAATTACAGTGTCGGCAAACAGACATCACATAAATATTACATTATTAAATACCATTGAAAGAAAACATTATATTAAACAAAATAAAGTATTCTGTGAGAGACACCACATAGAGTACAATGCAGAATATCACAATATGAAAGTTATTTGTCGTGGCTAATGATATGGTTTGGATCAACTTTTTGCCATAGTTCTAAATAGGTTGGGCACCCCTGGTCTAGGAGATCAACATCCTCATCCATGTCCCACACTTTGTTAGTGTTGTTTTTATGATGCTGCTCCTCGTACGATTTCGTGTTTAAAGTAATAAACAACCGTTCTTTTTGTACTCGGTGTACGTAAATAACTTCTGATATCCAATGCGAGTACGATTTCGTGTTTTGTATTTGTACCAACTCGAGCATTAGGCCTACTTTGTAGGAACATTTTTTACTTGCCTTTATTTTTTCCTCCTAACTACGTGTAAAGTTATAATTTACTATGAAACCAAGTTTGAATAATGTTATCTTTCATTTGTATAGAAATTAATGCTCTGAGAACACTTTGGGTCAGGAATCTTTGAAGATTTATTTGTTTCTAATTTATTTTGATATTTGTCAAATTCCTTTTTCCTTGTGATTTTTATGTTTGAATTTAAATCATCATTTTGTTTTATACAATAATCAATAACTAATCACGAAGGAAGATTACAAGTGATTTGAAAATCGTAGTATTTGTCGTGTCTTTGCTGCAGGTTAGTATGCAAATCATGATTACAATCAACACTCCTGAAAATCAATGAAATGGTTTTTAATATATTTCTTACCAACAAAGTTACGAAAAACTTGTAATTTATAGCTTTTAGTGTATTTGAAGGAAAGTATCGGAACTAGAGAGGTAATTTCAAACCCATGTCTAAATGAGTAGCTATGATGTAATTAAAAATGGATATTGTGACTGTGAACATTATTTAAAAAAATATATAAATGCAATAGAAAAAAACGTGTAAATCTAACTACAACCTATTCGAAAGGAATTTCAAGCGGAAACCATACTTTTATTTTTAATATCTGTGATATCATTAAATGTTCAATGAAATATCATATGTCATTTAATTTTATGTTTATAAATTTTATACAACTCCATGATTTTCACTTATAATTTCACTGGAGAAAATACGATAAATACATAATAAGTGAGAATTTTGGTGTTTGTGCACAGCCTAAAGAGCTGAGTGTGCGGGTACGTGTTGGCTGTAAGCGAGGACATGATGTAAGGGTGATTTTACTTGCTAATCACGTAAACATTCGGCGCTATGAACGGCGTGCTTCCACTGTTGACACAGTTTAATGCGAATATGCCTTGCAGGGAGGCCTCGTACATAGGCCGTATTTATCGCGAGGGTAATAAGGTCGAAGGTAAACTCGCAGGTCGAAGTTACCTAATTGTAATCTTAGCTCACAAAACTGCGCTTTAAAACACTTAATTAAAAATATTTTTTTTAGCACTGTTATAGTGTCACATAAAAATTTATGTTATTTTTCTCTTCGGCTTTACGTCCAGTCGACAGTACAGTTATTTAAGACAGTGACACACGAGTTAACACAAAGGAAGTGCATTGAAGCGGAATTGGCTATGTTTTATATCAAAGAGCAACACCAACTTTCGTCTAAGGAAAAAACTGAAATCAGGATGGCTGGAGAAGGTAATCTAACCCGAGACTTCCCGAACTCGAGTCCAAAGTTTTACTGTTACGCCAGCTCGTTGTGTAATAATAATAATAATAATAGTTTTTGATTTGTCCATTACTAGGGATGATGGTACATCGCGAAAATATTTTGTGTCAGCATACCTTTGAAAACGCTATAGCTTCTTGCAACATGTTTGATTGCGTTATATACGTATAACACAACGTAGCTGTCTGCATACCAATGTAAGGCATAAAATATTACAACAGCGGGATTTTTATTGGCTCAGTCAAATAGGGCAACAGCTTCACGTACAAGCGAAAGCCAGTAATCTATTGATAATCTGAACGTACGTTGAAACCCAGCGAATAGTCAATTTTTCCAGCGATAAACCACCATCTCTACCCATTACACATATTTATAGTGACAGCGAAACAGTCCAATTGGAACACATTAGGCCAGCACTTATAAATACGTGACAAAAAAACCCTACACAATATTATTAATTAACAAAATATTGCAATAATATCAGCGTATGGAGAGTGTGCCCGAGGGCAGATCATCTCATCCTGACAGCAGACTTTCTGACTGCAATACCGTAGACATCTGCCGTTTCCTGAAGGATGACATGAAATGGAATCATACGGAGGAGCAGCCACGTAACTAGAATGGTGGAGATGGCGGGAGTGTCTAGAGAAAACACACCGACCAGCGGCAACGTCCGCCTCGTTTCCCACACGTGAAAAACAAATACCCCCCCCCCTCCCCGGGAATTGAGCCCGGATAGCCGTGATGGGAGGCGAACGCACTAGCCACCGTGTTAACCGGAGTTTTGCAGTGTTTGCGAAAATATTTTTTTATTGCTACCTAATACTAATATCAAAATTTCGCTGCACAATTTTGACACTTATATGTTATAATTTGTAGCTGAATTTTTTTGTAGAATTATACTGAACGGTTTTTTAGATTTCATTACCCAAAGTACCACGTTTTTCGTCGTGAAAATAAGCAAAAATGAAGGAAATTATTTTTTTGCTGGCGAATAGTACATTATTTTAAAAAACGCGTCGACAGTATTGTGCATCGTGTGATTGCACATTGACTCAAATTTTTTCAAAACTTTTGGTTAAAAAATATTTGAGTTATTGGTACCAGTCTGAAAAAAAACTCGGGAACAAGCCCTTAATGTCACAGTTATGCCATTCTCTAGAGTTTTTCTGAAGACGTGTTGCGTGTCGTATCTGCAACATGAAAGTCAACAACCCATTTATGAAAGAACTAAGCCGCTTATTTGCAGAGTAAGAGTGAAAACATGAACTACAATGGTTGGCTGTTGCTTGCTACTCATTGTATTAGTGCTTATTACTTATTTTCCTTAGCCTTTGTCCTGGTGAATTAGCCATAACTGGATAAGGCACGTCAGGATAGCCTTGAATTATGAGAAAACCCTAAGCTGCGTAGTAAAGTACAAGTTCCGTGATTTCGCATTCCAGAGGACAACACTTCGCTTTGCCCCGGATCTCTTGTGCTTCTTTCGTGTTATCTGCATTCTTCCTCAGCGCTATTTTTTCTCTCTACTTTATCGCTCTTTGCATGCTGTTCGCTATGAGAATGGCATTGTTGCGCGTTATTTGCACAGAGTAAACGGACATGAATACAAGAGCACGAAAAGAAAAAAAATAGCATATACGTTCCATCCTAGGGTGTGAATGCGCCCGTGCCTAAGACAAACCGCAAGTACTAATGTGTGAATTCCTTTTTTAATATTTGCGTGACCCAACTTCGTCCAGAAATAATGACAGTTATAAAAATGTCTGAATGAAAAGTACATTGCCTCCTTAAGGTAGTTTTGCAGTGGTTTCGGAAATGTTTTTTTTAACGCGAATTAATACATATATCAAAAATTCATCTGAAAGTTTTATCACTAATATAGCATCGTTTGTAGCTGAATTTTTCTGTTACAATTCCCCAAACAGGTTTTTTGAATTTTTGCCCCTAAAATATCACATATTTTATTGTCAAAATGAAGGAAAAGAATTTTTTGCTAGCAAACTAGGCATTATTTTGAAAAACGCTCTGCCGAGTTTGTGTATCGCGTGACTGTACACAGTCTCAAAATTTTTCAAAGCATTTGGTTTTAAAATAGTCGAGTTATTTGCAATTATTTGAAATAAATGAGCTCCACATCCCTCCGGCGCAGTAGCGGCACGGTATAAATTTCGTGCCGTTCTTGCACAGAGACAGGTGGCAAGGCAATGAACTACAGCCAGCTCGCTTCCCCCCGTCTCCACGCCCCATAGCAGCGAGTACTTACTCTCCCTTTACTATCGCTTACAATATGATCACGCGGGAAGTGGGACAGCGTCGTCGCATCACAATTCCTCCTCTGTGCAACCCTTCAGATGTTTTTGGGAACGTTTCCACTATAATACCTACGCTCACTATGTGCGTGGACTGACAACCAAAGAGAGGCTCTGTCTTAACACAAAAACAATATGCTACAGTGCAGGATCAAGACACGTATAAACACATTACATTTGTACATAAACTACAAACGTTTCTGCATAAATAATTATGTATTTATGTAACACAAATATTATTAAATTAATAATGTTAAACAACAAACTTACACCAGAGGCAATAAAGGTAAAACTGTTGCTAAAGGCGGAAAATTTTCAGAAATTACATAGCAGCATAAACGTAAACCAAGGTGGATACATTTTCCTACTTAAACCAAGGCGTTTCCTTGTATTTCCTTCACTTGTTTTTTTTTTGGGGGGGGGGGATTCAGACTATGTGTTTTGTAGGAACATTGTAATACACTGTAACAAAAATGTTTCTTTTTTTTTGTGCGAAATATATAATACACGTATGTGTATATGCATGTATACGTATATATTATAACATACTACTATTCCAGCCGAAACTAATTTGCAGACGCATTTTCCGCTCGCTAGCGGCACGAATTTGGTTTCACAAGAGCGAATATTTCCTTGGACACGCTGACATGTTGCATGATAAATATTATTTATTTTCTCTGAGCCGGCATATGGCGAAAACAGTAGGTAAACCTGTCTCTATCCTGATGTTCATGCCAAAAATTTTTATTACCACTGGGAATATTTGGCAAATTCAAGGCACTAATGTTATCGGATTAATTCGAGAAATATTTCTGGATATATTATTGTCAACGAGCTGCAATTTGAGGCAACTGTGACATCCTGCAATACCATACATGCGCCAGTCGAGTACTGTTCTTGATGGGATACATTGTACCTTTTCAGTCATTATGTTTCAACCCTTAATCGCCTATGTGGTGCTAGTGTTAGTGTTATAGACGTCTCTAATTCTACGTGGACATCTTTCTTGTACAATAGGTAGAGACACTGGAAAATCGCGAAAATATTTAACATAGTCTCCAATAAACTGTAGTGTCTCAATCGTGACACGTGTGAACAGTTTTATGGCAAATCACACACGCTCTGAGTTAAAACTGTACAGTTCTAATTGGGTCTGTTGAAGAGGGACACAGTGATTCATATAAACTATAGCCAATATAGGTGCAAAACCTTCAGTGTTATACATAGCATGTTGGAACCTAGCAAACAATTAAGTTTTCCCACGAATTTCCAGTGTCTCTAACAATAGGCCATCGATGAACACCACTTTCTTCTTCACCTCGACTTCCAGTTAACTTACGTCGTGCGAATGGCCATTAAGTATACGAGTAGCTAGCATACAAGACTTGTGAGCTAGCTATATAGAGTGGGATAAGGTCGGTTCTATTTTCCGTTATATTTCTCGTACAAGCTCAACGTATTTAAAAAAATTACCGTGCTCCCTATTATTTTTGAACGAACTAGCTAACAGAAGACGAAATATTCTGAAATAATTTGTGTCAGGGTAGATGAAAGAAGCAACTGAAGATATATTATCTGATCCTGTAAAATGTCATTGAAACCAGGGTCTTACACCATAAAAAATAAATGTATTTTTCTTACCGTAAAAAAATATATTTTTTTAATACCAAATACAGCAATATTGTGTAAATTACGATCAATGCCCACAAGTACAGCTTCCAAACCTGCATTCAACTTATCTCATTGCAGGAGGCCTTGTACAAGACAGTTGGCCGTATACAGAATACTGGAAAGTCCTAACATTTAGAGGAATAAAATATGTTATATGAACGTAGGCTCGATAACGCACTATTACTGTGCTATTATAGGCGGTTCGGGATAAAGTGAACACTGAAAAAAGCCCTGCTAAAGTTATATTTTCAACCAATTCGTATCTTTCCGCGAAAAATCTAGCCTCTCTGGACAAGTAACTTGATGTTTACGCGTGTTAGATGATTTGTGCAGTCGGTAGATACCTATATAGTTTGACAAAAAGAAGTTTATTAATTATATAAAATACAATTATGTCGATTTTTGATTTTTTTTTTTAATTCTGTAATGTTGAATTTAAGTACAAAAATACACATAACTAAATTTCGTAATTTCGCTGCCAACCATACCAGCAGTAAGGGGACTATAGTTAATGTTGCATTATATGCAGTAACGGCTAGTGATATTTTTCAAAGGTTAAAATTATAGTGTTCACTTTATCCCGAACGACCTAGGTCTCATGACTTACAGTGCATGTTACAGTGGAATACAGCAGTAAAGATAAAAATGTTTTGATAAAGGTAACCATATACATGTTCGTACATGGCGAAACAAGTATGAATTTGCCCAGCAAA
This sequence comes from Medauroidea extradentata, assembly GCA_003012365.1. Lineage (NCBI taxonomy): Eukaryota > Metazoa > Arthropoda > Insecta > Phasmatodea > Phasmatidae > Medauroidea > Medauroidea extradentata. The sequence continues at coordinate 18,838 of PNEQ01098349.1, forward strand.
AAAAAATTCTTGATTGAAAAATATATATATATAACGCATCAAAATTTGTATTTGTTATCATAACAAAAATGTGTGTTTAACTGGTCTGAATGAGATGACAAAATCTTTCGGGCAAACAAATAGTTTGTTGATTCCGCTGTTAAACAATTGTTTGGCCATATACAAACATATCTACGATTGAGAGTACCATTTTTTTTTTATTTGTGATATCATTTACAATTTAAAAAATTAATTTTTTACTAGAAAACCTTCCCTGATTATAAAAATAAAGGTTTCTCCTATGCGAGTGAAACAAAATGAATTTGTATTATTTGTAGTAAAAAATGATATCAAATTATTATTTAATATCCAGCCTAGATACGGTTAATTACGTTACCATTTCGCGTTTTAATTGACCCCTTGCCGATTCCAGCGTAGTTAGTGGTGAAAATATTCCCTGGTCAGACTCGTCAGCATGAAGTTCGATTATTTTCCTAACCTGTAGTAAAATTAAACTTTTCTTAGTACATACATTTGAAGTACAAGAAATATGAGGGTAATATGTGCCCGTTATTGTTCTGTGTAGTATCCGACAACATTTTGCAGGTCAGGGCAGAGCATGTACTTTTAGCCACAGCACTCCGTTAACATGATAATATGGATATTAGGAACGTAGTTGCGACTTCAATAATTTCAAGTATAAGCCGTCAGACATAGCGTGTGGATACTAAGCCCATACTTTACTGTTTCAACTTTTTTTTTTCAAGATACAAATGTTTTACGCCTAAACGAGAACACATTTCAAAAATCTGTCTGGCAAATTTGTTTAAAATGGTCTCCTCTATGTTCACTGATTTTTTCAAAGCAGTACATACTGAGATCTTAGCTAACTCTGCAATTAACAAATTATGATTAATTGAATTTTTTGTCGAAACCGTATAATTTCTTACCTTGGAAAAATTAGCTATTACTGAAAATACCATTTTTAACAAAACTGCCAGACATATTTTTAAATATTCTCTCATTCAATATTTTTAAAAAATAATTATCGCAAAACCGCTCTTAATCAAAGGGTACATGGAAATGTAAAGGAAGTAGACCAAATAATTCAGTGCGTAGTAATTCAGTATTGCTCGGTTTGAACGCTGTAGTGTGTTTCGCATGCAGTTAGTTGTATTACGAACCAAAAAACGAACTACCAAAATTAAAAACATTGTTAACATATTAGCATAGTTTGTTAAAGTCAGAATGGGAAAACGCCAAAGTATATACAACGTGTGTAGGCCTAATCTGTGCTAAACTGCTTCACGTGTTCCAGTATGCTAGTCTATAACAACACAAACACACATTTCCTATTACGCAACTAGAAACTTGATATTACAACACTATTTATTGAGGCCTCTATAAACTACTTTTCTAGAATGCTTCGTATCTTTGAAAATACCACCCAGGTTCGTAAGACACTAGGATCAAATCCTGCGTTGGTCAATACTATATATTATCCTTAAATAAAATTGTACAGTCACCGCTTACGTAAAATAACCATGGAAAATCGCCTAAAACGAAAGAAGTACGATGCGATTCTCGACGAGCTTGTCAATCTCCCCCTATTTCCCACGTCTCAAACGCGGAAAATGTCATCCAAGACAGACTATCAGCTAGTTGGAAAACAGCGAAGTTGGCGACACTGTCGAGAAGAGTGGTCCGGGTTAGTTTATGTAATCTGTCGTACGACCCGGAGGTGGAATGCAAACTGTCCCCCGGCCCCTTCAAGCAGCTATAGCCCGTTCCGATTCACTTTCTGCTCGCGGTTTGCGGCGATGTTTCTGCCGGGTGTAATACAAAGAAGTTAGTGACAGGCTAGGGAGCAAGGGAGGGGACAGTTGCGTCATTCAACCTCTCCGCGTGGCTTCCATGTGGGGTCACATGTGAGAGAGGAGTGACTAAGTCTCCAAGTGAAGCAGTAGGGAACGGCAGCTGAATCAGCCCAAGAGTTCTTGGTGTTGCGAGGAGGGGAGACGAGACGGAGAAGGGGACGGAGAAAAGCGAAGGAGTGGAACAATCGATAGCGTAACTTGTCACGGTTTTTCCGTCCGCGCCACGGCAGTGCAAGTGAGTGTCGCGTAGAGCGAGGCCGAAGAAAAGAACGCACTTCGACTTCTCCGGAACCCTGGCTACACGGTAACTCGGGAAAGGTGAGTTGGAGGAGAAAACAAAGAGAGATCGTTTATTTGTTATCGCTGGGTCGCTTATCGATAGTCAGGCCTTATCGCGCGTCGCTTCCGTTGTGTTGTCGACTGCGCTCTCGCGACGCTTGCCTAGTTTTATAGAAGAACTCTGCCGGTGCCGTTTGGGGTGTGTACTGTGTTCATTTCATTTTCATCTGGTGTGTGGCTCCGGTCTATGGCGCGAGATGTCTTGGGTTCGAATTCTGGTTCGGGCATGGATGTTGTGTATTCCCTACACCTTATTTCACCCTCATTACTTAGCGGACGTTAGCTATTTGTTTAAGGGGGAGTTACCAAAAACTTTTAGTAGTTTGAATACACGTTATATTTGTACGATATATGGTTTGTTTTATAGGCATATATCGTGACTACGGTAATTACATTTTTCTAGCTTTCATAGTTTTTGTGTAAAGGCGTGTCAAAGCCCAAATTTTCATAAAACTGTTTTATACAAGAAACGAGAACCAACCGACTTACAGAAACGAAATAATTAACTGAAAAACACTGTCACTGCCTACGTGGATACATGTATAAAAAGCGTGAATTGAAAACTTTTTTATTTAAAGTTCAGAAAATTGGCATTTTTTTATTTATATTAAATTCAGCAATTTATATGAATGTAAAATACATTTAATACTATTTTTGTACAGGCTGTGACTTTAGTCCGTGACAATGATCTTAATTTCCGTAATTCAGTTGGTTTTCCTTTCTCGTATAAAACAATTTTATGCAAATTTGGGTTTTGATCAGCCATTATACAAAAAAACTGTAAACGCTAGACATTTATTGATACTGTAAAAAAACAGTATGAATATATGTCTATAAAACAAACCATATCTCGTACAAACTATAAAATTTATTAAAACAATTGAAATTTTGCAGGGAGACTCCCCCCCCCCCCTAAACGTTTGAGTCATGGAAACCAAGAAGGCGGTCAGTCGAATATAACACGCCCGTCTAACACCTCATCGCCTCTAGGCACAGAGGACTAAACTAGCGTGCAGTGTCTTCGTAGACAATGTTTTTCAACGGGACTTCCAGCGATGACCCTGTTGTTTTATTTGTGGAAAGTTTGTGGTAAAGTTCGGTGCATGTTTCTATTCTTTTGTATTACGATTACAGTTGATATTTTCTCAGCTACGCCAACGTGAAAAAGTCATTTTTAGCACTTTTGAGAAGCTTAGAAGTCATGTTTTTAATTGGCAGACGGCATTTTTAACAACAGGGACACAGATTGAAGTGTTTCTTCTTTTTGTTGATAAACACATTGGAAACATTTTTAATAGTCATACAAGACAAAATACTTTCCATAACACGCTACTGCACGGTTCATGCCCCAGGTCCACCTACTCAAGACCTCGTTGTTAAAGGGCGGTTAAACCCTCTCACTTCAAGTGAAGGTTTCCAATCCTCTAGTATGAGATTTTAGGCCGTGTTCCTGCTCACTTTGGAGATTGCATTTGGGGTTTTGCGTTTCGTGTTTGTTATCTTCCAATGGGAACATCTTGACTGTTAGTTATTGGAGGTTTGCCCTGCTGGCTGGCGTTTTGAGGTTTGCTCGTTATGACGGTATAGTGGTTATAAACAGAAAATCCTGGTAGGCCTAAATGGCGAATGCTAAACAATGGTTTCAAAAAAGTTTACAAATTGTTTTATTGAGTTTAATATAATTTTAAAAAATACTCTTTCCCTGCTTCTTGCAGTATGGTGGTGATTTGGGGTTTATCATGTGGAACTATTGTAATATTTAACCTTCGACAGTTTACAAAACGCAAAACACATACATACTGTTTGTAAATACACAAAGAAATATTTAAAAGTTCAAGTTTTTTGTGAATTTTACAAAACATTTTTGTAGAAAACTTTTTTTGGAAACAGAAAAAAATTTTACTGTGAACACATTTTAACCGCGTGGTAGGCGGTTCTCTTAATGTGCAGTGTAATTGATTATTTTGCTTATTTATGTATATATATATGTATATACGCATTCTTGTACATAATCATTACTTTATTTGAATGTAGGCACCAAGTCTTCCACAATACCACAGCTGAAACTCACAATAATGTAATCGAAATAGTGTTGGTAGTAAAAATGTAATTTATTTCAATGACAAAGAAAATGTAATGTATAATCATA